>JACJUY010004029.1:56221-77117 GCA_014220935.1 Platorchestia sp. MABIK | reverse complement strand
GTGAACATGTGTTGAGAATAGTTAGTCTTGGTATTTTACATCCATGTGTGTTTTGGTATTAACTTTATAAATGGTCTGTGTTTTTTCCCTGTATTCGTTACAGTGTTTCTCGTGGTTAAGTTCTAACGGGATTTTCTTTTCGTAAGACATCGGTATGGATTTTGTACCTTCCTTATTCTCCTTGTATGTTGACTCCTAGGAAAACAGCTATATTTTTTCGAAATATTTATTGTGTGCAAATATTTCGTTCATTTTTTCAGTGCCTAATGCTGCTAGGGTTCCTTATTGCATTTCGGTGGATGTGAAGGTTAAAGGTGAATAATTTATAATTAATAGTAGAACGTAGCGTAGTCTCTTTTCCTGTAACTTTGTGCGTTGTTTCGCGCGTCATAGCTTTGGCTGATGGCTGAAGCACTGCATTCGTGTTCAAGCTGAAGGGATAACCCTGTTTTGTAGGTTGGCTGGTGGGCCTGCTTGGGTACCCGGCCTGACCCTGCACCCTTCGGAGCTGAGCTCTGGTGCGTGGGTCGCGATAGCCTGTGCTGTACCGGAGCAAGTACTCCTACCCACTTCTCCGCGGATCTTCACACGGCTCTGGAAGTCGAGTCGCAAGGTGCCTAACAGCGTGTGGTCGCACCTGGCCGTGGCTGCTGGGCTATGTTTTTTTGTCAATTTGTGCATTTTTGTTTTTTAGTATATCATAAATCATTCGTTAGAATTTGTAACATATTTATAATAAACTATACCATCTGCGAGTCGTCATTTCTTCCTTATGGCTGCGTCTCGAGAGCATTCCCTTAACACTATTTGATAAACACTTCTGGAATGTTGTCATGTGCAGCTTTGCTAAGACGAATGAACAATGAAATAAAATAATGCAAAATATTTGAAATAGCTAAAATAAGGGGGGGGCGATATTTTTTAATTTAAGCTTTTTCACAGTTGCTTTTCATAGCAGTTAGCCTTAGTGACTTGAAAAATAAAATATTTTGGCCGATTGGTGAGTTCATCACACACAAACACCTGTATTTACATGTAAATAGAGTGTAATTTTGCTCACTATTTCAAAGAATTAAAACTTCAAATGAAATATTGCCCCCCTCACCCCCCTCCCAGTTTACACGCATCAGTAAACGCGAGGATTTACCTGCTGTTTTAATTAGCAGTCCTGCCTAGCAATTATTCACGAAGTGAACTCGTCACAAATCAGAAATAATTTTTGTAATTAAAAATATCTTACCAACTTTTCTTTGCAAACCAACATATGAATTAGGACGTACTCTTTCAATGGCGACCACGCTTTTAAGTGCATAGAACATATAGTTTGGAACTATTGAATCTCCTTTGCTGAATCTATGCAATTAATAATTTATGTTAAATTCTTTATTATTTATAAATGTATGTGTTATTTTTCATTCAAAAGTGTTACATTTGTGGAAAATTTCAACAAAATGATTAGCTTCTAATACAATAAAGAACTTTTGCGTCCAACGTCCTCGCAGATTGATATTTTGCAAGCACCAAAACGTCTTCGACTATCACGAAATATTCAGTCACCCTAACATTTCTATTCATCTTCCCCCTTTAAAGCGTTTAACCCAATCATAAACGACTGCTCTACACGGCGCAGAGTCCCCATAAACCTGCTGTACAGCTTCAATGATCTTAACAGATTTCCAATTTAATTTAGTTAAAAATTTGATGTTAACTCTGACCTCAAAATTTGCCATTTGAAGGGTTGAAAATTACTATTTTGAGATGCAACCTTTCTCGATGCTCACCTGACATAGACTGATGAGACAGCTGCAAGACGTGTGCAAGTTATCAAGGAAGCTCTAAGGACAGGTTTCAACTTGTAAAAACTTATAAATCTCTGTTCAGTTCAAAATTATGGCATTGGTCTGAGAACTTTTTGACTAACCCTCGTATACAACTAAATGCGTATTTCGAAGCAGTAGTGAATCTACAAATGTTCTAGTACCTGAATTTTGTAATT
This sequence comes from Platorchestia sp. MABIK, assembly GCA_014220935.1. Classification (NCBI taxonomy): domain Eukaryota; kingdom Metazoa; phylum Arthropoda; class Malacostraca; order Amphipoda; family Talitridae; genus Platorchestia; species Platorchestia sp. MABIK. The sequence goes on along the minus strand of JACJUY010004029.1, from coordinate 75,121 downwards.
TTAGTTTGTTGCTTCCTTGAAACATTGCAATGATCTGATACTCGAAAAATAAAACACTTAATGTGAGACCATGAGAAAATTAAGTGTGAAAAGCTGCTTGATAATTGACAGAAAAATCTACATAAGCAGTGAGAACAGTTTTAAAATTTGGCCCAAACAGTTTATACATGTTTCCATTACACTAATTTCCTGCAATGACGAGAAGGGTCGCTCATACTAATTCCTTGTTTTCTTTAATATATATTTCAAATGTTCCTTTACTAAAATAATTCCAGATGGTTTTCATTCGAGTTCATTCAGTAATTAATATGAACCGATCTTGTTCAGTAATCTATTATAATTAATACAAATACATAAAATACACAAATATACGATGAAAAAGTTAATATAGAAGTTGAATTTTTACTGACAGCCGTTTGAAATGCTTGAAAATCCGGCTCCATGGAGATGCTGTTGTACCGCAGTTAATAATATAAAAATTGAAAAGTAATGTGTGAGCATGAATACAAAAATGAAAAAATAGATTGTTGTTTGAAAAATTCTAACTTGTGAGTCATCAGTGAACATGTGCTGAAAACATCAATATTAAAACCAACAGTTCCAGAAACATTGTTATTGAAAGAATCTTTTCTACATGTGAAATTTAAAAGCTTGATAAAGTGTGCAATACGACGGAGCAAAAGTTGACGTGATGAAATGTCATGTTTTACCCCAGGTAGCAAAATTTATTGACCTAATATTGAGCCAATATACAGTCTCAATATTGACTGGATATTCGAAATGAACATTGGGAAAATACATTATTTTGGAAAATTCGGTTGATATTGGAAAAAAATATTGGCCCAATAACAATATTATCATCAACCCAATATCAACTAATTATTGTACCAATATTGATAAGATGATGAGGTGTTCCCTACAATATCATTGGATTGAGACTCAATTCTTGATATAAGGTTGATATTGGTAAAACAAAATTGTCCCGATAATGATACATTCACTTCCCCATATCAGTTATTGATTATCACTATGCACTTGTTACCGAGGTTGTTAGTACATATGCAGCTGCTTCCGCCATTGAGTTCCGTTAGCGGCGTGAAGCGCCGGCCTTACATATTCCTCCCCTCCACTTGGTATCGGTGATACGCAGAGGAGAAATTAAATTTTAAGTCGGAAGAATTCACATTGGGGTTATTTCAAGGTTACTGAGCATACATAAATAGACTAGAATTGAGGTTTGAGGGGTAACTAAGGTAAGGCACTACAAAATGTTCCTTAGAAAAATACAAAGTGGTCGGGCAACCCGTACATGCAGTTTGATCCCGTCAAGTACGCGTAATTGTTCAATATATAGACATTTATTGCTATGGTAACATATGACAAACGATTTTAGCATATTTTTTTGAAAAAACTAGACCTTCGAAACTCATTGGACGACTGAAAAAACAAGAACTGTGAACCAGTGAATACACTAATTCTGAATATACATATTATTGCAACGTATTCACATTTCTTGATATCTGTCAAATATATCTGCACTTATTAATGACTGAAATAACTATTCATTAACTTAATTGGTACATTTTATACAAATCACTCCGAATTATTGGTGTACGATATCAATCCAATGTTTGGGCAATAATAATTTAAATATTAACAAATTTTATTAAATTGCGAGATTTTTAGTTCTTATGAGATAGTTTCCACTTATTTGAATATCATACACATACATATACACTGTTAGTTAAATATTAGAAATAAAACTATTTACTACATTGTCCTAATAACAAGTTGATATCATAAATAAGTAAATCTTTTTTCGATATTGTCTTGTTATTAGTCTATTACTGTAATCCAAGATTACAATATCGGGTCAATAAATAATTATCAACCCAATATTATCCTAATAATTTCTTGCTACCTGGGACCAATCATTTGACGTTTGTGTTATTTTTCTTATTCGATGTTAACATCGTTTTGTTACGGAAAGACAAATTATTTCGTCGATTCACGATATATTGTAACGAACCAAAACCTTTTTTATCATTATGTAGGCACGCGTTCAATTTGTGAAATAGTTGAACAATGGTGTCTTGAAAGCGGTCTTACGGAAGTGACAGTTTTCGACCACTATTGCAAACACTCTCTGGCCACTCATTTTTCACTAGAAATCTAGCCAGATTTTTGCACGATGACGATTTTTGAACGTTAGCTTTTGTAGGAACACTTTCAAAATCAATGGAATCAAAACGCTGGTAAACAGGGCTTACAATGTCTGCTCATCTTTTATGATATACACGCAGAATTTAACTGTAAACGCGACTTTTTTCTAACAATGGTTTTCCTCTTGGAATCATAAACTCCCAAATTGAAAAGTTTTTGTCAAGAAAATATTGCAATTCCGACATTCCTATTAAATGTGAAAATTACCTCTGTTGCACTTTATCCAATTCCGGTTCTCCATCTGGAAAACTGGTCCGTGAATTAAAATCTTTATTCAGTGAGCATTCTTCTGGAGTAAGTTTACGAGTCATACTGATTAGAAAAGCAAATATTGGTCCATTTTTTCGGTTCAAGGACTCTATTTCCGGGCTCATGCTTTCTTCTGTTGTGTATAAGTATGGTTGTGCGCAGTGCACATCGGCATACGTCGGAAATGACGTCTCGCAATATTTACGCAAAAGTGGCAGAGCACCGTGGAAGGAATTTTCGTACTGGTAACTTGTTGGCTGATCCTCCTCATTCAGCAATACGCAGCCATGCCGAGAAGTGTAGTGCAATAATTCGTGATGGTGATTTTAAAATAATATACGATTCTTCCCGTGATTTTGACCTTAGGGTTTTAGAATCTTTGCATATTTTTAATTAAAGAAAACCCAATTTTAAGCAACATGCTTAGCTCGCATCCCCTTCAGATAGTTCAAGCATAGTTGTCCTTTTTTTTGTAAATTCTAGAATTTAGCATCGACTGTGTTTTCATGCTTGCGTTACATTGATCATACTTTGTATTTTACAGAGGTGATGATGGAGCTGGTCTCCGAATCGTTTTCTGTTTTTTCTTTCTTTTGAATAAAAATGACTAATCTTGTTAGCATTTTCTTCGCTTTTAAATTTTTAGTGAATTTGCGATTTAAGCAAAGTGAACATTTGTTTTAAAAAAGAAATTGTGATATTCCATTTATAAGCGTTCAAGAAAATGAAGAAGACGAAGTGTATTTAAGCTATATCAGCCATTTTATAACAATGATGAGGCTCCTGCAGCCAACTCACAGAAAAAATTGTAGTAGGTGGTAATTAAGCTCCGAAAGCAGTGTAATAGAAAGAGTGAACATTGAAGGTGGAGAAATAGGATGTGGAGAAATGCGTGATATGCTCAGAACATTCATGTTTAAATTGAGAATCGCTGCTGAAAATATTCATTTGACAACTATCAGCTATCTATCACTGTAATTCGAAGATGTCTTTTATTGTTGAAGTCAGTAGGTCACAGCCGTACGTCAGCCTTCCTTCAAGGGCGAAAAAATATAACCCATTTGAAAACCTGGGAATTCCTCGTCAACTACTATCCGAGTTCGTAGCAACGGAACTGAATGCGACGTGTTGGCGTTGAAAGAGTTCAAGCTTTATGAGCTGCCCGACGTCGATTAGAAGTTCTGCGAAAACACTTCGCTCGCAAAGCAAACAACCTCAGGCTCTTTCTGTCGATCCGGGCCTCACCTCACGTTTTAATTTTATGCTAAGTTTAATCGCCCATCGAGGGCTTTCCAAACTGGGTTAGAGTTTAATAAGAGAATAACTGAAGCCCTGAATGGACTTTCGTCTTCCCTATTAAATTTAAAACTCAGAGTTATTGAAGAAGTCTATCACACAGGCTCATAGAGCGAAGTAATTGAATTTAAGCTTCGAAAGTGAGTAAGAAGTGCTTCGAAGTGGCGTGTTTACCTACACACCGACGTCTCTGCATGATATTTAATAAATTAGGTAGAGGTAAAATAAAATTTGAATTAAGTTGTAACTTTCATATATTATTTAAATGTGCTTATTTGTGAGCATTATGCCATCAAACTACAACTCAGAAAGTTATCTCGGATACCTCACAGGAATCATTTAAACAGTTTATGAATTAAATGAGGCTGTGGCTCCGCTTGTTTTGGTGATCATAATATACAATTAATCATAAGTTGTCGTTCTATTTTATTTGCACAATGGGATTAGAAAATATTTCCAGGAGGAAATTCAACTAACTCTGCATAATAAAATAACTCTTAATAGATTTATAAACGAAAAAATTGAAATGAGGAATTAAGCCTCAGAGTGATGTTATACTTTTAAGTTGCAGGAGTTGGGAAAAATTAATTAACTGTAAAAGTTTGCACTCGAGTTCCATCGTCGGACTGTCTAGATAACATCTTCCAGATTCCATGTGAATAACATGCACAGGCAATTGACTTACTTTACTGCGAATTGGAAAGTAGTTACTGCATTTGGACAGACAACTGGGACATATCTGCTTGACAGAAAATGTTTTTTGAATATAGGCACAGATGAACGCAAGATACTCTGCCACTTCTATGGTCATGTGTATAGAAATGGATTAGGTTACTAAATTTATATTTTCATGGGTAATAAATTCTGATAAAATTCTTTCACGGGTTTTAGAGTGGTTGCCTGCTTTCAGGATGCCTTAGTGAGCTTTGAATTCCAACAGTATTACAAATTGCGTAGCACGTTACGATAAGTAATTTAAGTTCTTGAAGAATGATGTCTTCCACAAGATTAAAGAGGCTTATTAAATCCATTTGTTGCGAGTTTGACAAAAAGATCTTGCAAAACTGCACCTCGAGAACATCCCTGGCACAGCTGTTAACGCTGCTTTTTACGTAAACCTACGGTTTGCTGATCAGTATCTTAGTTTCACCACCATGTTGATCTTTGCAGACCGCTTCGAGGAATCACCAGAAATACGCAGCATATTGTCCATGAGTTATATCTCATTGAAGCAATCTGTACCCATCATCAATAAAAATAGATGATGTGTGTCGATTTCTAGGAAATTCCACTATTAGGATGAAAAATAAAACCAACGTTGCATAGAATATCATGATAATTATAAACGTGTTGAATTATAAAAATTCATTTTCAGTTCTCAGAAAAACAATATATCAGGGGTGTTGAGAATTTAAAGACTAACGACAAGTTCTGAATAAATAAAAAAAAAAAAAAAAACATTGAAAACAATCATGAAGAAAAAAATAAAAACTTAGCTAACAAATGAAAAGTTACGAAAGTTACAAAAGTACAAATTCTCCATAAGGATAAAACCTTTTTTATGACAAAAATTAATATGGGTATTTTCTCAAGTAAACCCATTCGTGTACTTCAAAAATGATAGCAAAATCGATTCCTACTTTAAGCGAATGGAAAGTTCGGATGTGATTTTGCGCTTCTCAGTGGTACTGTAAATCAATGAACATATTTTTCAGATTTTCAGCTTGAGCCTTGTTTACATTGTTGTAACTGCCAGGGTTTATCCAGAAACTCTACTAATTTGAATCAATCAGTCTCACTTGTGTGTAAAGAATGTAGGTGTGTTTGGTTCGATGAAATGGGTCCCAACTGCGATGAGAAAGTTGATATATCGTGAATTAAGATGGTTATACGTTTCTCAATAAGTGTCACTTGAATAGCTTACGCTATTTGGTCAGCATCTGACGAAGAATCTAATGTAAAACGAATGTTTAAATGAGGCTTGCTTTTTGGTCATTCGTTTTTTGTGTGAGACAAATGATGGTACTAACCACGATTTCCTTAACTATTCGAGAACGTCACTTCGAGATGGAGAGTGAAGTTACCTTGAACCCATTGCACTTGGATATCTGCCATTGGTACAGTCTAGGATAATTCAACCATAACTTTATTTAGCGAAAATTTTACCCAGAAAGATATTGCGCAATGATAACTTTCTCATTGCAAATGGGACCCATCTTAACGAACCAAACACACCAAACAGCACACCTACAGTCTTAACACCCACGAGGTGAGATTGATTGATTGAAATTAGTAGAGTTCCTGGATAAACTCTGGCACCATTATTGATGAAAATGTTTTCGAAAAGTGTACAATTCTAATTAAACTAATGAAAAAGGTTGAAAATTGTGAGAATAAATTTTCTGGCCGACTTCGCGTGGTTCAGTCAAGTTGGCAACATTTTCTGACGTGTGTCGGTCAAGAATAGCTTCCATGTTTTTCATTTTCATCTTAATGATTGAGTGGGCGATTTTTCAAGGTAAATTCTTCACAGATTATCTTTCATCTGTAAGGTGTAGAAAATACATCAATACTGATAAATTTTTTCATTGTCACCATTTTCCCATGGTGCACTGCTCGCTTTTTGCCATCTCTTTACTCACGTTCACACTATCGCTCACGCTCTTCCATGATACTGACCTCATAATACTTTTAACTGTTTTTTTCTGAAATTTGTCTTGCATACATGTGAAATACCATGTCAATATGTTCATGAAGCACAACCTAATTAAAATGAAGGCCTATTTTTCAAAATTATCTGACCCAGGAAAATTTCTTTCGGGGTAGCAAACTCTCAATTAGTGAACGAATATTTCAAAAAAGCAATTCCCTTCTCCCTGCATGATGAACTTTTACTCCTCTTGAACCTTTTTATAGTTGGCTTCCTGAAAATTTGTCAACTTTTGGTTATTTCAGTTTCGATTTCTCACTTAAAATTACACATTTTTCCAAATTCCTTCAAGAAAACTGAATTACTTGATATTTTTCATGTGTGAAAATTTTTCCTGTTCAAAGAAATGTTAGGTTACTTTCTTCAGTTTAACTTACATATTAAGAGAAATTTGAAACTAAATTATTTTGACAGCAAAATTGCCTTAGTATTTCGTGAGGTCAGGTAGGATTCACTGTTCAAAAGACAGAGGAAAGCATCGTTGATGTTACTTGTGCAATATCGTTTCAGTGCCGAAGTGAAGTGTATTGGAACTAGTTATATTTTGTCCTCATGGTTATAGTTTTGATAAGTCACCCTTTTTGGTCGCCAGAAGATTTGAAATGCGTTGATATTTTATTTAGAAAACGACTCAACAATTTTACATCATATTCCCCTGGTTGAAAAAGGGCAATTTTTCTCATTTTAAGGTAATTTGTAAGTTCTAAATTTCAGCAATGGCTAATGGCACTTCATTGGCTTCAACTAAGAATCGGGATGCCTTGAAATCGGCATTGCAATTCACACCACCGACTTTTTTTCTTGGCTGATTGATGGTCCAGCTTTCATAAAGGTGCTTTTTTTTGACACAAATAATCATGAGTGCCCTTCAACTTTTCTTAAACTTTAGTTTTGAGACAGTTTCTCGGGTCCCAGAGTGCCTCTCGGCTCTGGTATCGTCGTTTTACATCCCCTCCGTTTATCTTTTTCGTGTCTTAATGTTTTTTTCCATCTAAAAGAATTAAAAATTACTTCTCTGCTTAGTTATAGACTACATTTCTAACTTCCTCGCACAAGTTAGGATTTGGAGGTATTTTAATATCTGTATATGTACTTCGGTTATATACTTCACACTTTTAAGATGATTGAAATATCACGAGACGTTTTAGCCCCAAGCGAATTTACACCAACAAAGGAACCAAGGATTTAAGTAAAAGTATAACTCCTTTCAAACATGTAAATAATAATGCAACTTCCACGATTATTATATAAACACAACATTACCATAGACAAAGCACTCACCAGCTCTCGGTGTCAGCCTGACTTACAACTGTAAAGCCATTCTTCTTATGGTTTTCAGTGTTCTTCATACAGAACCTGTTCGCTAAATATCTTTTGGCCATAATACACTCGAAAATATTTACGGACTTTTTCAAATGAATAATACCCTTTTACATAATAGCCTTGCAGAGAACTCGCAATGACAAACTGATTTACATAAATTACTAATTCTTCTGAAATCCTAATGCAATCCGGCCAATTTCCTATCTTCACACCTTACTAGTACTAGATATTGAAATATGGAATTAGATCTCCGCAGGCACAAACACTCTAGTTATAGTATAAGTAACAATGAAAGGTAAACACATCTAAATCTGTAAATTACAAGGTGTACAATGATTACATCATACACTAAATACTTTCAGACATCTAAGGCCTGATAACCATGCTTGTGCTGCTAATTTTTATCCCAACATCTGTTCTTAATTTCACCACTGGAAGACAAATTTGATGATGTTTCCTTACACGGTTGTGGCGCACCTCCCATTACGACACAAATGCTAACTCTTCGTGATATTGAAAACAGGGTGGCGCATAAGTCACTTTACCATTTTAAAATGAGATGTCTTTTTTACAATAAATTAATTTTGATTTTTCTTTTGAGAAATGTCAAGTTATGGCTTTGGAAATTTAGATATGAATAAATTCACAACCGAACAGAGAGTGAAGAAAATTTCATTTTATTTTGAAAATTGACGTAAAAGAAAATGTGTACGGAAATAAATCTCGAACTATCCAACAACTTAAAGCAAACATGCAGGAGGAAATTCATTTCACACGGACTCAGATGCTAAGACATGTCATGGAAATTACTTTACAAAGAGCTCGTGTTTGCCAAGCTGAAAATGGAGGTCATTTACGTGAAATCATCCATCATACACAAATCAAAATAAAATCCCAATATTTAAATTATGTAATAAAATTCCAATCTTTAAACTATCTGTGTAAAAAATGAATTACTAAAGTACACTCATTTATAAAAAATCGTTTTATTTTAAAATTGTAAAGTGTCTCATGTGCCACCCTGAACAAATAAAACTGATGGGGAGACGCAAAGACCCTCCGCTTGCAAGTTAGAATGTATTCTATTTCCTATCCCCGTATTGAATTTGGATGGAGATTTATTATCGATTTAATTTCATAATTTTTGTATGTCTTTACATTTTTACCCCACAGAAACTTTCACGCTACTTGACATAAACGTGATGATCTGTTTTCAAACAATTTCTTCCAAGATCAGGCACATGTCAGCATTGATGATATTTTCGAATTAATTTAAATGAGATTTCCTGCTTGGCCATCTGTGAAACAATGGTTTCACTGGTTCGTTTTTCTATATTTTATGTCAATTTATAATCAATTAGGATTCCCCTAGGTTATTGGTTGAGAAACTATTTACATCAACTAATGATTATTACACACCTTTCAAGTGATCAGTTTAATTAATGACCCTATTTTTCACTTCAATATTCAGTTTTAATAATTGAACTTTGAACGGTGCTTCTATACTTTCTATGAATCTACTAACGGCGTTACTGCAATTAGCGATTTCATGCTAATACACTTCCATGCGAAGCTAATTTCACTTTGTACTCTGTGTTTTCGCAAACATCTTTAGAAAAGTCTCGCGCCGAGTTACCCATAGTCTTCAAAATTGTCTCTTGTTAAACTATGGTCCTACTTTTGACTAAGGAGAAATTCGATAAGTGAGCAGTTTTTTACTTGCACCTCCTCTTCGTGGCTCAGATTTTCCACACGTCTCCAGCAACACCAGAAACAAACTTTGCGATGGCAATATTTTCATGAAATTGTTAATTACACTAAAATTTTGGTGATTAATCACAATGTATTTTATACCACTAGATTCAACGTTATTTCTTCATCAAGATGTCATTTACTTTTTTTTAATTTTCTCAATACTTGGGTAGAAATTTCTTTACAAAGGACAAATAAAAAAATTACAAGTCTAAAAAAAAAATCCACGGTGAAGAGTCAGACGTAAATTCCGAAAATATATCGCATTTCAGGCCATACACTATCTTAACTCCGGTTAAAATTTGTTTCAATGTGTTTACCGTTATCACAAAGTAAAAAACATATTCAGAATGCCTCATTTGACAAGCTAATTAAACTCCATAATGATGGATTGTCCAACCAAAAAATTGGCAGGAAACATACGTATAAGAAATGAAAGAAACCGCCCGGTGGACTTTGGTGAGGCAATAGAACGCCGGTTGTGTACGAGATCCAAAATATGGCCACGCTAGAGTAATTCCGGTAGGCGTAAACTTGTCCACTTCGCACGGACGGCACGCATCGGACTCATCGGATTGTTTTGGGGTCTGCGCACATTGGTCCGCATCGTACGTTCAGCACGCATCGGACGGATTGGATTTTCTGCGCACATTGTCGGCATTGGACCATTACCATCCGCAGTTCTGAAGCTGAGCTCTCTCTGGAAGGAGAAAATCCATATCTTCGTAATGTATAAAGTTGTGAAAATGTTGAACAGTGATGGTAAAGAGGAAGAAATTGTAGTGGTTAGCTGTTTGCTGGCAGAAGTAGAACAGGAAGTTAAAAAAGGAAAACATGGATTCTCAACATAAACAGGGAAAGGCTGGAATTTGGAGAATTTCAAAGATTGTTCCCTGATTTGGTGGAAGATGATGTCAAATGTATCGTTACTTTCGCATGACGTATTCAAAATTCTCTCACCTTCTCAACATTCTGGAAATGTATATAACGAAAGAAAAATACTCCATTCCGCACTCCAGTCAGGCCTAAAGAAAGACTAGCAATTTGCTTAGGACATAAGGATGCACTAAAATTGATAGGCATTTTCCGTTTATTTTGTAATCATGCACAAAATTGAAAATAAATGGATCATTCGCTACCTTTAAGGTTAGTAAGATGCCCCTACCTTTATATAGAACTAAATGATATAAAACTAAATTACACTATATGGAACGAAAACTATAGTATAGAACTAAAAAAGCGGTTTGTACAAGCGCTTACATGAGTTGCTGAAATAGAATTAACACTTAAAGTAATTGCATTATACTGTATTGTGTACCTTCTTCTTCTGAAGTTTCATTTTGCTGCAACACTTCAATAATTTGGATGAACACGATTATTTTGGTCCCTTTCTTGAAGCAGTAGTATTTCAGTACCATTCACCAACTGCAACAATTGTCCTTTTATGTAACTTTGGTCTTAAAGGGGAAATGTTTTTACAGTTTGAGCCATATTTACGAAGAAATTTGTTAATGTGTCAGACTGACCAGTTGATTTTGAGCTCTTGCTCTTGAGGTATTTTTCCAAAAGCGAAGCTGTTGTGTTTTGTGGCGTGGAAGATCCTGAAGTTTGTTTTCGCTTGCCATGTGTTGAACTGTTGGAACAGACACTTTGTGCATCACTTGTTGCTGGGGAACAAGTGGGAACTGGAACTGCAAAAGTAGGTTCTGCTTCTCCATCGCTTTCTTCATCCTCCAGATTGCCAGGTAAAGGGGTGTTGTTAGACATGCGATATTCACAATCATTAAGATAAGGAGTTGAAAATTGTAGCTCCAGATCATATATGGGTGGCTTTTTTTGCGCAAATTCATGGCTTTCCGACGATTGTTTCTAATTCTTGTCCACGGACTTCTACAAGCTGAACCTGAAATAGACAATGAATTAAAGATTTATATAATTATAACATCATACATATGATGTTAAGGGCCATAAATACATCTAATGATAAAAATGGGGATGGATGGAGTGGTATAATATACCACAACGTCTTTTTTCTGCAGATATTTGGCTACAGGGAACTCCTTTCGGTCACTAGCTCATTCTTTCCGGATGGGTGAGAGCCAGGGTTGCGGAGTCGGAAGAATAAATTTGAGACTCCACGTTTCCAGAATTTTGCGACTCCAACTCCAACTATTCACAATTTAAAAGATGAATATTTTATTTCCTAATAGTTGCAGGTGTTACAACCTGTACATATGTTTATTGTATTCTTTATTTTCGAACGACTTTTAAATCGTCAAGAGAATGTTATAAAACAAGTTTTACTAATATACAGGGTGGCGCTTAAGTAACGCACCCTTTTGAAGGTAAATTTTAAATATTTATTACCGCAATATACACTGGGCATTTGTAGACAGGATACGACATGTAAATAAACTTTAAGAGTTCCTCTATCGTTTGCAATTAACCCTATCGTCAAACCATTCATAGTTTATTTATTTTTAATTTTTTAAAAGGGTGCGTTACTCATGCGCCACTCTGTATATAACTACTAGTGTATGTGATCCGTCAAAAATGACGGGATTCGATGGCTTCCATTGAAAAAGTCTCAAGTTATCAATGACACACAAATTAATCCATTCTAATAGTACCCGCGATTAAAATATTCTTGTACTTGTGCACTGTTGACACTGGTATCACAGATACGGTCATTAAGCATCCTTAAGAACGTGACAGACGCACATACCAACCAAGCAACAAGCAACTGTGTATTATAATTCAAATCATTATTAGCCAAGAAGTTTTTAAAAACCTTCCCATTCCTTTTTACCGCGATAAGCTGCATTTCTTAACAATGGATTCAATTTTCACGCAATATTTTTTACTTAAATACAAAAGTGATCAGATGTCAGGTTTTTCATATTATTTGAATGGTATTTTTGACACCCACCTCTCAAGCTGATTTCCATTGTAATAACATAGGGGAAATTAAGCACACAAACCTATATTTATTTATAAATTGATGGAGACACCTGGCGTTTTATTATTTACATATAGGGTGTTTTTTTTTGTGCGGACAAATTTAAACCATAGGTTTAAAAACTCAAAATGAATCGATTTTCACAAATGATAAAATGCCCAAAAACTCCTTAGTTTTGGAGTTATAAGGACTTAAAGAAACTTTGCAACCTAAAGCAGGATGCCACGTGCGCACCAATGTAAGCGCTACACTTTTCACTTTAAATTAATCCAAATCAAATTCATTTGAATCCAAGTCAAGTTCAAATTAATTTTATTCAAGTTCAATTTAATTCAACTCAAGTTCAAATTAATCTAGGTCAAATTTAAATTAATCTAACCCAAATTGGCATAATTACTCTTTAATTTGAGCGTTTTGGGGTTAAATATGTATCTATTGGATGTGATGAGCAAGACAATCGTTTTTCCTTTCAGCGAAGAAAACATGAAATTTCCGCCGGTGTTGCAATCTAACGACAAGCTGTCGTAAAATGTGCTCAATATCCAGCATCAGGAGACAGAGTGTGATTCAGGTCTTTGACCGGCGTAAAAGATACAAGTCAATTATAAAAATGTCGTGTTATACTACTCATTGAAGTTATTTTAAAATTCTATATTAATGGCAGTATGCATCCATTCAAATTTTTATTTTCAAAATATAATTTTACGTTACACATACACATAGCATCATAGTATCGAGGATTTATTTACACTCAAGTAGAGATTTACGTGCGTGAAATTTCACTTTTTCATATATTTATATCTGAAATCATGTACATGCAACTACATAAGATTACTATGGGACCATATGTAGGTTTAATCTTAAAAAATATTTACTAATGTGATTCACTGAGTACGTATGTACGATTCCGTTAGAATACAATTTATTTGAGTACATTAGGACACATACATTCCTGCATTAGCAATAAAAATGTTGTCATCTCTTCAATTTAATAGGACAAGGCAAATACATAATTTATGTCGATGAAATCAATTGTAAATTTTACTACGAAACTCGTTTGGACGAGCGAATAAAAGACTTCGTCGCAATATTTCATTTATAGATTAAATCTACATACCCAATGATAATCTTAAGTAGTTGCATGTATACATGATTTCAAATATGTGATAAAGTGGAATTCTATGAATGTAAATCTCTATTTTAGTGTAAATAAATCCTTGATACTACTATGTGTAACATCAAATTACGTATTGAACATAAATATTTCAATGAATGCATACCACCATAAAATAGAACTGTAAAATGACATCAATGAGTAAAATAATACGAAGTTTTTATCATTTTCTTTTATCTTTTACGCCGCTCAAAGATTTGAATCACATTCTGCCTCCTGATGCTGGATACTTAGCACATTTTACGACAGCTTGTCTTTAGATTGCAGCACCGTAGAAAATTGTATGTATTCCTTGCTGAAAGGAAAAACGATTGTCTTGCTTATCACATCCAATAGATACATATGTTACACAAAAAACGAACAAACTAACGAGTTATAATGTCAATTCTTAACTGATGTAAGGGTTGGATTAATTTGATTGGACTTGGATAAATTTGACCTTGACTTGAAATAAATTGAACTTCACTTGGATTAATTTGAAGTGAAAAAAGTGAAGTCTTTATAGTTTCGACCGCACTAAAAAAGTCTTCTGATGTTTTTACGATAAAAACTGCAAGCATTTAGCGGATAAAAAAAATATTTACAGTTTCAAGCTATTAAGCATTATTGATTTGATGAAATAACTACTATAGTATATCATTGATGACTGAGTGTTTATTTCCTAACGATTATTTGAATTGCAAATTCTTCGCAACTGTAAAATACTTGCAGGTTTTCTGTCAAAATAAAAAAAATTCTTTAGTGGGGCGGACCTATCAAGACTAGAGCTAACACTGGCGCACGTGGTATCCCACTTTGAGTTTTAAAGTTTCATTAAGTCCATGTAACTCAAAAACTAAGGAGCATTTGGCAGTTCATCATTCGTGAAAATCGATTTACTTTGAATTTTTTACCTATGATTGAAGTTGGTTGCACCAAAAAACTCCCTATATAGTGTTGATTATTCTTAAACAATGAAATGCCCAGCGTCTCCTTAAACAGATAAATAAATAGATTTAGGAATTTCCTGTGCATAATTTTCCTATGTTATTGCAATGTTCAATTCCGTATTGAACAAATAATATTGGTTGGTCCGTCTTGGTTGGTTGGTCTGTCTCCCTTTCACGCTTAATGACCGTATCTGTGATACGAGTTAGACCAGTGCAAGAGTACAAGAATATTTTAATCGCCTATTTTACTATTAGGGTGGATATATTTCTTTATGATCCACATCTGAATAATTTTTGGAAAGACAACATCGAACCCCGTTATTTATGACGGGTCGTGCGCACTATTATATATATACATATATTACTGACAGGCGTCTTCTGAGTACGCAAAGGAGGCAGTACCCACCCTGAGATCAGTAAATAAATATTAACAGTTTTTTCATTACTAATTATGCACCAATTCAATGAATTTATAGTAGTTGATTCAATTACTATGCTCAAAATCCCAAAAATCATAATAAAAAAGGAGATATGGTAGGCAAGATTTGCACACTGTTTTTTCTTCTCTGTCTCTACATACACTCTGTAGGGTAACAATGCAGAAAAGGTGTCATATTATTGATCAACACAATGTTATATCTCGGCTATAAAAAGCAAAAGTTGTTCTGCTTTCGCCGCAAGGGCCTGACGTTTTCGGAACGTTTTGTTTACGAATATAAGCCAATTTGAGCTTCTTTGTGTGTAATATGTTTTTTATTCTCGTTTGACGTTTGACTACGTATTTGACACTTTCATATTTTAATCAGCGCCCATGTTCTTTTCATTTTGTATTTTTAGTGCAATTTGTAACGTTTTCAGCAAGAAAATTTGTACCATCGCATAAATGCAACAATCATTGCAGCTTAGATAGTGCATTGTTTTTAGTTAAAACATGTGTGTGACTATGTGAAGTTTTGGCTCGTGTTGTGTTATTTCTTTCAATACCTATATTGATTACCTTACAACAATGCCAAATCTTTCTTAAGAAAAAGTGACTAATTATATAATGCCGAGAAAAAGATACTATTCCAGTTAAAATTTGGTACGTAAATTAAGTGGTGAAATGCAAAATATCTCTTTAAGAACTAAACAATATTAAGGAATAACTTTAGATATAAGCAGAAATTTTCATTATTAAAACATGTTAACTTGACCTAAAGACAAGGAAGTAAACAAAACAAAGATTAATTTGAAGTACATAGGTACATAGGTTGCTGAAAAAAAATAAACTAATATTCCAGTTATTAACATCAGAATAAGCTAATTGAATTTTAATTATCAAAATCGATAGCACAACCTGAAAACTAGACTTCTTTATGTTTTAGACCATGGCTTCAAGTTTTCGCAACGACTAGTCATTTTCAATATTTCACAACCTAAAGACCAGAAATATTTACAATTACAACATAACTTTAGGCTTCTGGAAAAACTAGTCATTACTAATCAATACATCAAAACACAACCAAAAGATAGACTAGAAAAGATCGTTATAAGGAACAACTGTTATAGAATATAGACACATTAATAGCGTACAGAGGTACCACTCTTTATGCTTTATGTGAGCACAACGTATTGGGTGCATCAGCTGAGCTGTTCTGCAAGTAACTTGCAACACATTAACTACTAGGTTCTACATCCTATGTTTTAATTGAATGGAAAATGAACGAAACAGAAATAAACAGAATAAATTTGCGATACTTTCAAAAACTATTTCCGGCTTTTTAAGTGTAAAATATGCATTATTGCTTCTTTGCTTCTATACGAATATTACATTTCTCACTCGTCGGCATCTTATTAGTGTGCGGACCCACAATGACTAGATATTAATGACAGTATTAGGTAATAGGTATAAATACGCTGTTTCGAACCTTGAACAAAATAATCAACAAAAACCTTTGTGTATTATTAGATTTTCAACAAAGTATTTTAACTGAGTTTTGTTTAATTTCGGCTTTAATATAATTAATTTTTTTTAAAGTAAAAATTAGAATCGAAGACACCAAATAATAGCGACTCCAAATTCGACTCCACCAGTCGTAATGAACGACTCTGACTCCACTACATACTCAAAAAGCGACTCCGATTCCGACTCCATCACATTCAGAAAAGCGACTCCGACTCCGACTCAATCTTAAAACATGAGACTCCGGAGACTCCGACTCCCGACTCCGACTCCCGACTCCGACTCCGACTCCGCCTCCGCAACCCTGGTGAGAGCACAATTCGTGAAATCGTCTATACAACCTGCACCGCAATATAGACTGTTTTGAAACCCATAGGTATGCCTGTACCTAATCAAGAATTATAGATCAAGTTAGAAAATGGTTTCTGTGACAAATGGAACTTTCCTAATGCAGTCGCCGTTATCGACGGTAAACATGTAATTCAAGCACCCCCACATTGTGGCTTAGAGAACTTTTGTTACAAGAAACATTTCAGCATTGTTCTGCTAGCATTAGTAGATCCGAATTTTAAGTTTGTATTTATCGATGTCAGTAGATATGGTAAAAACTCTGACACTAGCATCTTCCGAACTTCGTATTTGGGTAAGAGTTTGGCAGATTGAAGCTTTAATCTACCCTCACCAAAGGCACTTCCAGGAAAAACACAATTTCACCTCATGTCATCATAGGGGATGAAGCTTTTCCGTTATCCACTTATTTAACGAGCCCTTACACCCACGTGATAATGGGCATCAAGACGAAAAGAAAAAAATTTTCAATTACCGGTTGAGTAGTCCAAGAAATACAGCTGAAGAAGAAGAAGAAGAATTTTATGGAGAATTTTCCACCAGGGTCACCAGAAAAATGCAACTGCGGACCCCCCCAATAAGCATTGGGAAAGTAGGGGAGATGGTCTTCGATAGCGGAGCACACGGTCGGCGCAAAACAAACCAGCAAAGTTACAACGCAGCAGGAGTGATATGTTCTGATGGATGTTTGAAAAGTTGTTCGAGTATCACCAGTAGTGATAGCAGCACAGGCTTACTAGTGCTTCAGTAACCCGGACTATATCGCCCCTAAGGTCACATGGATTAGATTAGATTTTCACATTACTTCGAAGACTGTATTATATAATCTTTATTTCGGTGATTCGCAAAATTTATCAGTAGCTTACTATATACAATTATAACTGCTTATAAAGCATATAATAACTGCATACTTATTAGGTGGGATCTATTCAGCTGGTCGCGCTTAAAATTTACACCGGTTTACGCCATGAGTTGAAAATAAAGAGAATACGTAGGGTAGTTAGCGGGAGAAACGGCTAGGACCCCAGAAGCGGGGGCTCCAGCTACCCTCCCACACTTTGGCCGAGCGTCTTGCCCATGCTGGAACCCCCTCTAATAAAAGAGTGACAGCACGGTACGCTCGGCCATTTTATCTCCTTAAGTTATATCCCTGACGAGAGATTGCATTTCAGAGGAACAATTGAAGTGCCGACGTGCAGAAAACTAAAAAATTCGGTTTCGGCGAGCACACCGCTCTGCATATCCACGTCTCAGCTGAGAGAGTCCGGGAAACAAACTCTTCGAGCAAAGTACATCTAAGGCAGCTGGCGAGGAAGCGCTATCAACAGCGAGACTTGGCTGCGATAACCTGACAACTTTCGTTTGAATCACCACTGTGTCGGAAAGGTTCTAGAAGTAATGATAAGTTGACAGGCACCACACATTATTCGCATTGTTGTCTCAAAATTCTTTCGATCTCCCATGTCGTTATATGAGGTCGAACGCATTTACTGCGCGAAGAAAGGCCACGAGTTGGCTGATCGGTGCGTTGTCATCCAGAACGTCTCCCACGGAGGGCGGCAGGGCATCATCCGCAAATACAGCGATGTGTTGGCGTCTTGCAGCTTGCAGTGCTGGGCAGTCTATGATGATGTGGTGCACTGTGAGGCGAGCACGCAGGCAAAGGGGATAGCTCGGGGGGGGGCTCCTGCACTTCGTTATTCATGAGGTAGCCGTGTGTGAGATGGGTGTGTCCTGCTCTGAGGCGATTTAGTACGACTTCCGTTTTTCTCGTTTGCTTTTCCTCTTTCCTCGGACCCGGTTCAGGCTTGATTCCACGTAGAAAGCACGTTGTGCGGCGCCAGTCCGTCTTCCATTTATCGTAGATGTTGCTCTTCAGCACGGGAAACCAGTCTTTATAAAAAACTGCCACTTGACTGGCAGGGCGCGCGGCTGCGTTCTTTGCGAGCCCGTCGACTGCTTCATTGCCCCTTATGCCCACGTGGCTCGGTATCC
>JACJUY010004029.1:33846-54191 GCA_014220935.1 Platorchestia sp. MABIK | reverse complement strand
AACAGGTCGAGAGCTTCCTCGCACGTTGCCTGCTCGGGGATTAGCATTTCATCCCATTGAGGGTGGTTTTCATAAGACGACCAGTCTGCCTTCTTCATATTCCATATTGTTCGGTTCGGTTCATACAGTTGTTAAATACAGCTGAAAACACTTTTGGTATCTTGGCTCGAAAATTCAGAATTTTTGAACGCAGACTAAATGTTTCCTATGAACATTGTATTTCTATGTGACGGCTGGTTGTTGTCTGCATAACTTTTTGAGAGATGATGCATGTCACTGAACTGAATCCGATTTGGACCTTTCTATTTCCAATGTTGAAGGCCTAAGAAATTTCCGAGGTACTGGCGGTGCTTCACAACAAAATGCTTTAGAAGTTCGAGATAGGTTTAAAGAATATTTCAACTCAGAAATAGGTTCAGTTGAGTGCCAATAAAGAAGAGTTCGAATTGGACAGCGCTTTACTTGAAATATAATTATTTTTGTGTGTTCTCTGTCTAAAAAAAAACAGGACGAACGTTTCTTCATATTACTATAATAATTCTCAGAATACTTAATGCATTTTTATTTGGAAGTTCAAATATCTAGGTGTACAGAGATATTTACCCTCTTTTTTTTGTACCTAATGAAGCTGCGATCTCTCAACTTCAATGGGTAAAAGATAATAGCTGTCTACCTATTAATCAAGAGTCAGTAACTCGGTCGGGTAGGTAGTTGCATACAAATAAATAATTAAAATAGAAAATACTCACTTGGCTGATTCATTCTCCTTCCAATCTCTTCCCAGATATCGTCTCTTCGTTGTTGATTTGAATACTCTGAATGTCTTATATTGTACAGCTCTTCGTATTTCTATACAGTGATTAGATTATTCGTTAGTTTAAGCCTCCCTATCCTCAACAAATGAGATCCAAAGAGAGGAAGAAAGAAGGCACCATTAAGTATGGAGTTAAGGGAACGTGGAATCTATGCAGAAAAGGCATAGAAACAGGAAGATAAGAAAGAAGTTCATGAAACAAGATCAAAGTTGAAGAAGAAAGTAGTAGGTGTTGAAAAAACAGGACAGCAGTGAACCGAAAAAAAAGTTGGTCCATAACAAAATAAAAACCTATGTTATTTCAACAAAAACAAAGCCTACCTAACCTTTAGCTCGGGCCCTCACATTGTCCCCCTGGGAGCGCTAATTCCCATAGACACAACAGTTGTATCCCCCTGAGGGGTTCTGTACAGTGACCAAAAGCTGTGCCACATCCATGCCGATTAATGTAGTTGAAACCCGTCTTTATTAAGTAGCTACTGAAATAAGTAGATAGGATTTACATTATTATTACAGCAGTTTATATCAACATTAGCAACATACGTTCTATAGGCTGTGACAGCTGCAACAATAAAAATTAAAAACCCAAGTGCTTGCCAAAGAACAACCACTAAATGCATGCTAAAGAACCACCACTAGGTGCAGATGTAATTTAATCTTACACAGGACTTATAGACCCAGAGAGAAGGGAAATGTGATCGAGAAGGTAAATGGGTGCGTCATGTACGAGCAAAGCATAGCTATGCAAACAGAAAAAATTAAATAAATACCAAAGTCGAAGGTTTGCATCCGCCCGCGACAGCGCTCTGGCTCACAGAACACTTACATAAGAAGAACTTCAAAACTACGGTGGACCCCAAGCCCGCTCTAGACAAACGTACGCATGCACGCCAACCAATCAGCTTCTAGCAACCATGACTCGCAGCTAACGTCATTGTTGCCAAGGCTTTCAATTGGCTGCTTATCCAGCCTTTACTGCGATGCTCGTTTGGATTGAAGGTCTAATTTTCATGCTGAAGTTATAAACGTTTCTGGGCGTAGTAAGGATAGTGAAAGCCAAAATAGTGAATTGCGGTGTTATTGACAACACTTTTTATTATTATTTCTTTCACAATACATACACGTAAATGCGCATTCATGTACATATCTGCAATTCATATTTTGAGAGTCACCCGCAATTAGGTTAAATTCATGTTCTGAATGTGGGAAAATAATCAAAAAGTGTAATTAGCTAAGCAACACATTTTTTTGAATTTTTTCTTGGGAATCGAACACCAGAGCGGTGTAGGAACGCTCTCGAAAACAATGGGGCATGGGTTTACAAGTTTGCATCTAACAACATTTTACATACGTTTTGGGCAAATTACAGGCTTTTGTGTAGGTGTACGTTAATTCTTAATTAAAGAACATGGAACATTTCCTTTTTATCCAAGAAGTGACATTTCGTGAATTTCAATGCTTTTTATTTGAGCAACGAAACCCTTTGCCTCTCCAAGTTTTCGTCTCAATTTGCTGTGACCATCAACAGGGGAAGGCAATGTATTTTAGAAAATTTTTATGCAAACAATTGCGCGTTTCTAATATCTGGAGCAATTATTTGCAAATGATTTAGAGCATAAATTTCGACAAAGACATGGCAGTGTCATAAATTCTTACGCTACTATTTTTATTGCAGCATTTAATAATGAACTAAAACGCATCAGGCTAACAACCAAAGACGACCTGTAGTAAGTTTCATCCATGCGCCAGCATACCAAGCAGCAAAATTTTTATCAGGTATTTTCCATCTGATAACTAATGATGCACCGCAAAAATTGATTGGTAGTGTCCAAACAACATTGTATTTGAAGGAAATGTAACACCCAAAAAATAACATGCGGATTTTCCACAAAAAAAGGAGTTGTCCAGGTGCATACCACCTGAGTTTTGCTCTACACCTGTTACTAAAAATTTTGAACGAGTGAATTAACCAGTCGCGACAGTCGTGCAAGTAAATTAATCCGTCAGTAACGTTGTCGCGTCGCTTGCCAAAGTTATTTGAAGCATCCACAACTTGTCAGGAGTCAAATATATTCAATGGAATCATGAAATGAACAAGCAGGTCAGTGGAATCTTCTCCAGATAATCCCCGCCACTAATGCAACACCTATGTTCATCCACTTATAACTTTCGAAATAATGCACCTATCGACTGCAAATTACTCGCAAAAGAAAGATTAAAACAATAAACAATTAAAACGAAAGAATGTTTTATACTTCTTTTTGAGAGTAATTTGAAGTCGATAGGTGCATTATTTCGTCGATGGGATCATGTGTTGCGTTGGCGGAAATAAAAATGCAATCATTGGAAATATGAATAAATGCGTAACTCACTTTCAAGCCAGTTTCAGAAACGCCACTTGGAAGTTGCATTCACAGCTCACAGCCCATGCAGACGATATACCTATTGCGATTTTTCAATATAAGAATAGTGTCAACAGTATTACTAAATTCTCAATGGAATTGGTAACCAATAGATGCATCCCTCATCTAATAGTTCTCCTAACTGAAGGCAGGCTGACCGTTCAAGATGTACCATAAGCCCACACTATGGAAGCTACTTAGATTCTTGCACATGCCAGCCTTTCCTCTAAAAACAAAACCATAGTCAAGCATTATATAAGTTAGTCTAAGCCTTCCTAACCACAACAAAGGTGTTCCAAAGAGAGGAATGAATATGGACATGTGTACGGAAGTCTATGCACAATGTGTGCTCTCACACGGGCCTTCTTTGTGCGCTGACACAATGCTGCTGTGCCTTAGAACGATTTGTATGTGATGACTTTTCAGCAGTCTTTCGAGCTTTCTGCTGCTATCACTCACCCTACTCTGTCCAATTCTGGCCTGTAACTTGATAAATCCTTCCTGCTACAATTCACAGACACTTCAATGAAGTATGAACCCAGTGGTTATTTCAACACGATCAGCCTGTGTTGTTACCCTCCATGATGCTGAAGAGCATTGTTAGCTGGTCACTTGTGGCACGCCTAATTGCACAAGTGGCAGGCCTCGATGCCCCAGGAGGGGCAAGCCTCGATGCCCCGGGAGGGGCAAGCCTCGATGCCCCAGGAGAGGCAAGCCTCGATGCCCCAGCATCAGGAGCAGGAAATTCAACACTAGCAGCTGATGGAGAAAAACAGGAAGAAATTATGACAAGTGATATCTCATATTGAATGAAATTGAAGCCCACTACCCATAAGTAGCACTTCCAGCAACCTTCATTTTTCCTGTGTTTAAGGCTCCACCACCATGACATGATTTTACAGAGCAAGTAAAAGGAAATGCGTAATATACTCATTTGGGCAAAGTTCCATTCAATATAAATCCCCAGGAATGTAAGAGTCATTAGGCTCCTAATAAATAATCCATATAATCAGGCAATGCTTGTAAATTATCCATACGCAATGTATGGCTCAGGGTTGGTTGGCATCTCATTCATGAATACCCACACCATTTTAAAAACACATGCCAGTGAGATATCAGAAATAAGTTATTTTTTACCCCTTCAGATGCAAATTCATCATATAAAATAGAACTAATAATTAAATTAAATCATCCCATTACCCAGCATCTATCCTTGGTATTTTGTGAACCGTTGCACAGATCCTTTTGAAATTTTCACAGCTGACCCTCAAAAATGTAAAAGATCTAATTATGCAAAAAAGAAAAATTAATTAACATGTCATTGACTAGCACATCCTATCATGGCTATTAGGTGCAATGTTTTTGAATGTTATAAAACAATATTTTTGCAGTTTCTTTTTTGACACTAGCAGTGCACATAGGATTTCCTTCAAAAATGCTGTTCATTGTTCAGCACATTAGAATACAACAAATTTTGGATATAAATGAATTAAATACTACCCATCATTGCCTACACGACATTTTTTTAAAGTGACATTTTTTAACTATGTAAAGTGGTGTACAATAAATTAATGTGATTTTCAATTTTAACATGATCTGACTTTAAAATGTACTTCACTTTTTCACAATGTAAATTTACTACTTTCAATGAGAACATTCTTTATCTCAATAATGTTTATTCATTTTAACTGGCTTTCTGTTCATTCAATTCAAGTCAAATTTCAATTTGAGAGTAAAGTTCATAATAATTGTAATTCCATTTAACCTGAATAAAATTTGCCAGAAAGACCTCTTGATTATGTTTTTTCACCTTGAATTTTCTAAGGCAAATTCTATGTACAGTTTGTATGGTCACCATTGGTGCCAAATCTGAATGGCCGCCTATTGTGAACAACTTTGTTTGATCACTTTTCATTGCATTAAAAGCCACCTTTGAAAGTGACCAGATTTAATACAAGATGTTGACACACTCAAACCTGATTCATTCATTTTACTGCCTAGTAAAGTCAGAGTAGGTACACTATTATTTCTCTACAAGGCTACATAAGTGCAGAAGCCTGCAGGATTTTTTTAAGGGCACCATTTCCAAAAACTCGAAACTTTTTTTCTATTGGACTTACGTCTATGAAAATTTGCAGACTACTAGATCTCTAAATTCGTAACAACTTTTATGGAACAAGTTTTTTTCATTAGGTCATATAAAATTAATTATTCCTTATCTTATAAAAAATATGTATATATCATAAGTTTCAAATTCTCCGAAATTTATAAAGCTAGAGCAATGCGGTTTGTGGCATTTGAGAGTGAAATGTGTTCTCCAAAATCGCTATAAAACAGTTTTTTGATTTAAATTTTTTCCCAGTTTATAAAAATTAATATTGAAAGAGGTAGGGTAAAAGTTATAAATTTAGGGTAAAAAGTCTACGGAAAGTTTCACGTGATATTTTTTGAAAATCCATGTATAGGAATTTTAGAACATACATTTCACTTCAAAATGCAGCAAACCACATTGCTCTAGCTTTGTAAATTTTGGAGAATTTGAAACAAATGTCTTGAAAACATATTTGTTTTATAAATGATAGCTTTTAAAATTCAAAATGCTTCTTCTCCTATAGTTTTTGAGCTAGAGTAATGATTTTAGTATCATTGGATGCGAAAAAACAAGAGCTTTCCGAAAAAAGAAATAGTTCTTCAAAATTCAATTTTGTTCTAAAGTTATGACGTCATTAGTTTGACTTTTTCCAAAAAAATAATTTGCTTCTAAGCATTTTCATTTTTTTATTTCAAATTGGAAATTTGAGGAAAAGCATTTAAATTTTTGGAATGTCCAAGTTATTCTACATCCAATGAGACCAAAATCATGACTGTAGCTCAAAAACTGTCGGAGAAGAAGCATTTAGAAACCCCCCCCCCCCCAAAAAAAAAATGTCGTTTTCTATGATTTCCCATTTGCTTTTCTAGAAAATCGCATTTTCTCACAGAAGGTAAATGATTCTAAATTGCATTTCCTATCAGTGAACCAAATTTCATTGCTCTAAATTCAATAATAAAAAAAAAGGTTCGGAAGGGGGATGCTCACCTTGAGGAATACGAATGATGAAATATAAAAAAATTAAATTGGAAATTTGAGAAAAAGCATTTAATTTTTTGGAGTTTCCACGTTATTCTACATCCAATGATACCAAAATCATTACTGTAGCTCAAAAACTGTCAGAGAAGAAGCATTTAGAAAACCGCCCCAAAAATGTCGTTTTCTATGAATTCCTATTTTCTTTTCAAGAAAATCCCATTTTGTCACGACAGATAAATGATTCTAAATTGCATTTCCTATCAGTAAACCAAATTTCATTGCTCTAGGTTCAAAAGGGAAAAAAAGGTCCGTAAGGGGGATGCTCTCTCCCTTCTGGGGGGGCGCTAGCTCTGGGATACGTTCCTGATATTTCTACAGAGATTCGGGGACATATCTCAAACTCTTTTACAGCAATAAAAAACAAAATCGGGAAAATCTAATTTTTGACTGAAAATGCTCGGAAATGGTGGCCTTAAATTATAACACAAGCAATGAGCAATGGGAAAATAACAGAAGTTTGAAAGCAAAACAATTTTTGAAATAGATCATGCAGGGTTATTCAGAGAAATCATGATAGCATAATGATTACTCTACGTAATAGCTAAGCATGAATCATTTTTGAAAATTTTATAATTAGTCATATTACTTTTACTGAACTAATTATTTAATACGTGGAAATTTAAAATTGTTTAAATTCCAGCAAACTGAAAAAACTTAGGTAAAAGACTATGGATATGCATTCAAAGTGTGTAACAGCTGCTTATTCAAAATAATACTAATGAGGTAGTTTGATTGTGTTAATTTAATATGAAACAAACAGTTATTGCAATTATAAAATAAATAGGAATACAGCCAATTTTTGACATTTCAATTAGCATTTATCTATTCAATTAAATAATGATTTCTTTTAGAATGGCCTTAGTAACAAACTTTTGCAGAAAAAAATATGAAATACTATCCTTTGTGTCAGTTAAATTTTTGGGCTATCTAATGTTTTCATTATTTTAGTACCGGCTACAAATCTTATATTTTGCTAAGCTAATATTATTGATAATAAAACTTGATGCACATTTAAACATTTTCCTTCATCTGCTCCATGCTATTATGGCTCAATTAAGAAGCTATTCTTTTTTGCCAACAATGGGTAATTAGAAACTCTATTAATTTCTGACGCTTTGATTCAGTAGGGGAATTAGGGAAAACGATGCAACTATAAGTTTTCCATTACCTTAGTCTTGCAGAGCTCTTCAAGGAACAGCTAAGATTTTAATTAAAATCTTTCTGGCATTTCTGACGGGAGACAACATGGATTTATAGTCTGAGCAACAGAATTCATTGCATATACACACACACACAATTTTTTCTGTATTTCGGATATATTATCCATCTTCAACGCTGCATTGCCACACGGTTGAATTTATCAAACATCGAGCACTTTTTTAAGCATACGCAAGAATCCATTTTTACTTCTGTAGCTACGTCGCAAGTCACAGCCGCACTAACCGTAAACAACGTCACGTGACGATTTTTGATCACGTGACAATTTCTCGGCTCCGTCATTGGCTAATTCGCATCTACGTCATTGTTTCCAGAGCTGAAATTCACTAAGTGATAAGTTGAGTATCTTCTAGTATATGATCTGTGCTCTGGCTGCAACTGACGATGGGGTCGCAGTGACCGAGCCGGCAAATGTCGTAGAGGCCATCCACATCGTTTGTACGCATCAGATTGAATGCTCTTTCGGGGATCCTCGTCGGCATTGCCGATGTCCGCATCGTACGATGCGTTCCGTCCGTACGATGCGGAGAAGTGTGCACCTACCTTTACGGGGAAGATTGCGTCATAAAGATTTGCAGCCTCAGAAAAAAGACTTGAAACAGTTTCTCTCGTTCAAAAAAAGAGGGTGTGTCCTTGTTGAAAAGTGCTATTTTTCAATTAAGAATAGAATGTTAAGCTGTTACATATCATGATACAACCCGATGATATAGGCGAAGAACAGAAAGCATTGTGTGGAATTCATCAGAAGTCATGAAAATTTCGGCGCCTCATACTGGTAGAAAGTACTCTTTTGCGATAAAAGTAAATTTAATACGGTAGGCAGAGATTTCAAGCAACATGTTCAATGAATGAGAGGCGAGAAATTTCATCTCAGGTGAACTGTTTAAACATTTCAAGGTGGTAGAAGTTCTGTCATGACATGGGGAGTGATCAGTGCTCTTGGTGTACTTCACTGTTGAAAATCTTCAGTACTAATGATCGCGGCCTCGTGGAAGAATAAGTTTTCATCTGATCGCCTGGCTTAGTTGCCAGAAAAGAGTTTGAAGCCGTTGAATTTAGTTCTTTCGGTTCTTCGTTTTTTCGTTTTGCAGCTGCAAATTTTCTTTTCGTTCTTTTGTGTTTAAATTTAACTCTAGTAACTTAGCATATTTGAACCTTTACCAGACCTGCGTTACACCTGCGTTACGCAGGTCTACCAGACCTGCGTTAGCGCTTTAAAAACATTAATATTACGTGTGACGTTTTCGCGTTCACGAATTAAACTAACTTGCTTAAAATTTGAACTTGCTCTGCTTGGGCAGCATGTCGCCCCTTTTAAGAGTGGGTCTGGTACCTTTAACTGATTTTTCTCTTCATTAAAAAGCAGTATTTCTGCGCCCTAAATTCCTCGACCCGGCTCTTGCAGCCTCTTGAATAGACATTTAATATTCAAGGTAATGGTCAATCTTTTGTTAAAAGCTACCTGATAAATATATATATGTAATCGTGAAATCTTGAAATAAATAAGCTAGGGCACTAGGCTAATTTGCGACCAAACTTCTGAAAGCCTCGTCTTTCTATTCAGACCGTCTCTGAGACTTCCTACCGGAGTACCGAGCTGTTAACCGGCCACGTTCATTGGTTGTCTTATACTTAAAGGAGTTATTGTTTTGAAACTAACCTCGCGTTAAGGATCTTCAATCTACATTTTAAAGGAACCCTTTAATAAAACTACTACAGAGGACGCTGCCTTGCGTACTCCTGGAATCCTCAGGATGCGCCTAACTTGTATGTCGTTTCTACGCGCATCTCGGCGAAACTGCTCGCTGTTATTTCCTAGCTGTTCGTTCTGTTGACTCAAATAAATGTTGAACAGTTAACGTTAAGTTTTTGAATCCTAAAATAAGTTCTTGAATATTAAATGCCTATTCAAGAGGCTGCAAGAGCCGGATCGAGGAATTTAAGGCGCAGAAATACTGCTTTTTAAAAAATAGCAAAATCAGTTAAAGGTACCAGACCCACTCTTAAAAGGGGCGACATACTGCCCAAGTAGAGCAAGTTCAAATTTTAAGTAAGTTAGTATAATTCGTGAACGCGAAAACGTCACACGTAATGTAAATATTTTTAAAGCACTTTAATGTTAACGCATGTCTGGTAGAGGTTCAAACATGCTAGGTTACTAGAGTTAAATTTAAACACATAAGAACGAAAAGAAAATATGCAGCTGCAAAACGAAAAACTAAGGACAGAAAGAACTAAATTCAACGGCTTCAAATTCATTTCTGGCAACTAAGCCAGGCGATCAGAAAAAAACTTCTTCTTCCACAAGGCCGCGATCAGTAGGACGGAAGATTTTCAACACACTCCCGGCTAGCGAAAAATGCTAGTTCAACTAGCACCTTCTGCCAATTTTGCTCGACAACGCAACGCAACCGCGCGCTGAGGTCTAGAAGGCCCCACGTCTGGTCCACCTTCTTTGTCAGCCTCAACCGCGCCACCTTCGTCGCGCGTCTCCCCTTCTGTAAGGGACAATTCTAGTGGGTACAAGTGCATAATAGAGTAAATTCCTTCCGTACCATCAGCACGTCGGACACAGGCTGAGCGATAGTGTCCATCACTGCCCAAATTTAATTCCAATACCCTGCCCAGTTGCCAAAACGGCCTCGGTAGTGAGGGAGAGAAGATAAGCACTATATCGTTACGCTTAATTTTGTCTATCCAGTCCGACTAGTACAAATCTCGCTCCAACTCGCGTAAAGATAAAAGATATTCTTCATACCAGAGTCTTTTGAATTCGTCAAATACAGCAACACGGGCTTTGTAAGAGTTCACTACATCTCTACGCGATGGAAGAACCACGCCTTCAAAAGAAGGAAGAGCCACTGCGCTTTTAGCGTTACTGATTTTCAAAAACGAATTCGGCGTCATGATCATGAAACTATGAGAAGACTCATCGTCAAGGTAAGTTAAAGGACGCGAGTTCACCGACAACTGAATATCCGACAATAAAGTTGTTAATTCAAAATATTCCATTTTTTTCCTACCTACACTCTTGTACAAGCAACCCTTGACTACCCGTATCAAACGTTCCCACAAGGACAGTACAAAAGGCGAGTACACAGGAATTTTCACGTGTCTAATATTGTGATGCAACAAATATCTAGAAAAGCAATCGTCTAAAGGCAAATTTTCAAGAAGCGTGCCCGCCTGCCAAAAAGTACGGGCATTATCACTATAAAGAGAGTCTGGAATATTTTGAACATTGCAAAATCGTTTGAACGCAAGTAAAAATGAACTAGTAGTCATATCTGGTAGGAATTCTAGGTGTACTGCACGCACATTAAGGCAAGTAAAAATAAAGATGTACATTTTTCGACAGCTATCTCCTAGTTTAACAGTCAGTGAACCCGTGAAATCGATACCGGTGAATTTAAATGGAACTACGAAACTAACCCTGTTTCCTGTGATAATCAAGGAATTTCGGGTATTTGAAAGCAAACGAGTTCATTTTTTGCAAATTATACGTTTATTTAACATCTTTTTAACCGCCGACCTACCTTGAGGAATCCACAAACCGCTACTCCTAATATTATTCAACGTGGATTTGACGCCCATGTGACAGCAGCGCTGATGAGCATCCCAAATAAACAGGCCTGTCAAGTGACTGCTTTTGGACAGCAAAGCAGGATTGCAAACCTCTTGGTTCACAACCATGCACCTATTAATACGCCCTTTCGTACGTAATAAACCTCTCTCATCTAGGAAGAGATTGAGATTCATAACTAAATTGGGAACAGTTTTAGAAGGGTTTTCTAGAGAAGCCAATTCTTCGGCAAAATGTTCAGACTGCTCGTACTTAATCCAATGAAGACGAGTTTCAAAGCAGGCTAGAAAGCTCGCCATTTCCCTCTTAAGCTTTGCTATAAAAAGAAAACAAAAGCCGTGGTTGACAACAGCGTCTTAAGCATTGAGTAATTTTGAAGTGAAAGTAAAGGAAATTTTTTAAGAGGAAGATTTATATACTTGACACGAGGGTTTTAGTTACCACACAAAAACACCTCAAACTACTACCAGGCCAGTCTATGACATTGGCATAAAGATACTCGGGCCCATGCAGCCAAAATTTCTTTATGCCAATGTCATAGACTGGCCTGGTAGAAGTTTGAGGTGTTTTTGCGTAGAGATGTAGTGAACTATTACAAAGCCCATAGTGCTGTATTTGACGAATTCAAAAGACTCTGGTATGAAGAATATATTTTATCTTTACGCGAGTTGGAGCGAGATTTGTACCAGTCGGACTGGATAGACAAAATTAAGCGTAACGATATAGTGCTTATCTTCTCTCCCTCACTACCGAGGCCTTTTTGGAAACTGGGCAGGGTATTGGAATTAAATTTGGGCAGTGATGGGCACTATCGCTCAGCCTGTGTCCGCCGTGCTGATGGTACGGAAGGAATTTACTCTATTATGCACTTGTACCCACTAGAATTGTCCCTTACAGATGTGGAGACGCGCGACGATGGTGGCGCGTTTGAAGCTGATAAAGAAGGTGGACCAGACGTGAGGCCTTCTAGACCTCAGCGCGCGGCAGCGTTGCGTTGTCGAGCAAAATTGGCAGAAGGTGCTAGTTGAACTAGCATTTTTCGCTGAACGCGAAAACGTCACACGTAATTTTAATGTTTTTAAGGCGCTTCAATGTTAACGCAGGTCTGGTAGAAGTTCAAACATGCTAAGTTGCTAGAGTTAAATTCAAACACAAAAGAACGAAAAGAAAATATGCAGGTGCAAAACAAAGAAACGAAGTACAAAAATAACTAAATTCAACGGCTTCAAATTCTTTCCTGGCAACTAAGCCAGGCGATCAGAAGAAAACTTCTTCCTCCACAAGGCCGCAATCAGTAGTACGGAAGATTTTCAACATTACAAGTTAGGAAAAAATTGACGCAGCGGAGTTTCTATCCGGTGCCACTGTATATAGATACTGAGATCTGTTTCTATCTAATTTTTTTATCAATTTATGAGACATTTAATTGTCCTAAGACGATAGCTTGAGGGAAGAGACGCAAACAATCATGAAAACCTTCAACCCACCCCGCACGAGTATTGTTGTTCGCCTTCTCCTCGCTAAAACAAATCATGCACAAGTCGTTCTTTTCGCTGCTAGCCCCGCTCTCTTAATAACTTCAACGAATAATCCTATTTGTCGTTAACGAATTAACATAGGGTTAGCACGATTGGGTTGTACAGAACTGAATCAAATACTTGCCACTTACATATCATCAGAAAAATTTCACAGTAAACTGCTTGCATGACTTCTGATCATTTAAGTTCTACCTCTGAAAAATGTGCCTTATGATAAACATTTGCTTTCTCTCTTTCTAGACGATGAAATGTCAGGAGTAAATTGGTATAACAGAGTAATGACTGACTTTTAAACTAAGGACAAACACATTGCGGAATTAATTTTCTGATACTGGCATGAGAAGCCATTGCATTTCTCATCAAGAAGTTACCACGTCAGTATTGGTGGCTAAAAATGCTGATTGCGTACCGTTTACGCCCCTAATCACTTAGGCCATGACTGAGAATGATAATCTGAAATGAAATGTTGGATTTCTTTGAAAGCCATTCACTCACTGGAGCTTTAAAAAGCATCCCAAACAGCATTGGGATGTATATACAGGGTGTCCCAGAATTCCTTAAACAAAATTTAACCAAAGATTCCTTCGTTGAGTAAATTTTACGTACTTTCCCGGCGGACTACTGCACATTCCCACAAAAATAAAGATGCCCACGACAAGTGCTGTTGAGTAAATGAAAAACTCATGTCAAATGTTTATTTTCAGGAATACGGGGATTGAATTAGGTTACATAGTTATAGTAGATGTTCAAAAACTCATCCATCATGCGCCGGCGAACCCGTTCTAAGATCCCAGGATATACCAAGTTCACTATTCGGTAGTGGGTCCATTGTCGTCTGTTAGTAGGTATGCTTCACATCGACTGTTCAATGTAAACAAACGGCCGGAGTGCATCTTTATCTTTGTGGTAAAGTGCAGTAGTTCGCCTGTGAAGTAAATCGCACTTCATAAAATTTATCTCAACGTAACTTTGTAAGTAGACACTTTCGGACGTATCTCTATAGAGTAAAAAATGTTTATTTAAATGTAAGGAACGTTTGGTTAAATTTTGTTCAAGGAACTCTGGGACACCCTGTATACAAAGGTTGACCTATCTCGAGGTGGACCCTGACAGTGGCAACACCTGATGAAAAAATACAAAAACGCAAATGAAAACAGCATACACAATTACCAGTTAGTAAAATAGCTTTCAATCAGGCTGTACGTCTCAATCGACCAACCTGTCCGCTTGCCTTTCGATCATCGTACCGCAAATATATCTCCTCCAAAAACTCCCTCACACTCATATAACTCGTCTAAAAACGTTTGGTAGAAATTTCGAAGAAAAGGGAACGCTATTGTCTTTTAGTGACTTGAGCTTGACCCCACAGTACATATAGCTGAAATCACAGGAACTGATCTTGCATCGGCGTACAGCTGGAAATCTCATTCATACAATTTCAAGGCTTCCCACCAACAATCATAAATTTCTCTTGAACTCACTTTCCTAGTTTTTGAATCACACAACTCACAGCTCAATGTCAAGGAAGTGTGGACAATTCTTCAGATATATACCCCTCCACTACCCTCTACAGCGATGAAAAACGTTGCGAAATGCGTGGCCGTACACCAGGTTCAACTTATACCATATTTGTTTACATTGTATACATTGACATTGACCCAGGATTAATTAGCATTATCAAGGAGAAAGGCCTCGGTTCTCTTCGCCTTGTTGCCAAAAATACACCCCCAATTCAGAGATCAGATTTCGAGTGAAAAGGCTTACTAGATGAACACGTACGCTGCTCGAAAAAAGATCAAACAAAAACTAGTCCTTTATTGAGAGTTGGGTGATCTCCAATCACCAGATCAATATAACTTCAGGCGAATGTGGAGTGCTGCGGAAATGGAGTCTGGTTTCTTGGACAGCTACTTTCGCCAGGTAGTTGCAGCATTTTTGACATACGCTGTAAAATTCTCTCGAATGTCAGGGTAAAGCATCGCTTAAAACACGGCATTTCACCGTCTAGTGCTGATACCGATTTCAAAACAAACAGTGCGATGCTGAGAGAAGATGATTTAAAAATTTGTTTAATTTCTTTCCATTTTATAAAACAAATATTGTTTTTAATTGCCTTTTTATATTACGTGAGGTAACAGTGTATGATTTGTTGTAACTCTGAAGTATTCATATTCTCTGATAGATTCATATCCTCAGTCGTACGGAGCATTTCATTCCTCTTCCCTATAATTTATGTGAACCTGTTATACTCGAAGTTGAACTTAAAGAATAACGATAACGGTTCTTCTCTTAAATTCTTTTACATGAAATTAAAATTGAATTTAGTTCTTAAGAAATTTGCTCCTAGGGGTAATTTAGATACAAATTTCCTAAAATACAACCAAGCTTGCAGAGTAAATTGAACTGTAAATTTGGGAAAGGGATCAAATTTTTAAACGTTTCACATCGTCGTAGAGATGAAGCCGGCCACGGAAGTTCTTTTCTCAACATTGCTAGTTTTAACGTCGGTTTTCCTAGCCAACATTGTCATTTGAGCTTCCTTCGATAATATATAGGTAAGCATTCAAAAACATTGCTGAGAAACCAGTAGTTCTCCACTCATTGCACATGAGTTCACCGAAAAACAAAAAAAATATCGATTCACACTAGAGACATAGGGAGACTACATGCAACTGTAATGTTGCGCACCTCATGATGCATCAGTACATTTTGACCTCTGGGACCAGTCATACATTGGAAACATTGAGGTTCAATATTCACAGGCCCAAAAAAATTTCAACTTTGTCATGACCACTTGAAGATATCGCGGACCAATTAATTAACGTAGGTAAACTGATAAAAAAAATTTTGCTCAGATTTTCCTACGATGTGACATCCTTGGGTTAAATTACTTTTAACATTTATTATGTTTATTGCGAGGAAAAAGTAATTGACCCAGTCAGAAATGCTAGTGCGGATCTGCATCGATTATCTGGGGACAGTGCATCTTTTTTGGTCAGTGCGGGGCCCAGTTCGGGAAGAAAATTTTCTTCGTCGGTCACTGCAGATCAATGCAGAAAATTCTGGACAGAAATGTCTGCAGTGATCTTAACAGAAAAATCGGCACTGTTCATCAATAATTTCAATGAGAGGTATTTGTTTTTAAACCAGTGTACATTATGAAACCAGAATTTAATTTCAAATCGAAAGTGTAACTCTCAAGTTAATTAAGGGGATCTCCAGCCCTAAAATTTTTCCAATTTTCAAATTTCCCTGTTGCATTTTTTACAACTTGGGAAACCTAAATGCGTAGGAAAATGTTACATTGAAAACCAAACACATTTGCTTCAATAAAACTTCGAATTAGGAAAAACTTTTATTGCACGAACATATGAAAAACACACATATATTGCGCAAAACACTTCTCGTTCTACTATTTTCAACGTAGAAGCTTGATTTCATTCGACGCTGTAAGACAGTGGAAATAGAGGAGCGAAGCGGAATTCCATTTTAACTCTAAATTAGATTTCTATGGGGAAAAATCTGGGATTTTGAAAAAACTTTTTTGACAAATGTTTCAATAAATTTCATCTAATTCTAAATTTAAAAAAATCCTTCATTTTCCAGTTTTCACATTCTTTCCGCGTCGAATGAGACCAAAATAATACTTCTACGTTGGAAATTGTTGAACGAGAAGTGTTTTGGGCAATGTACATATATATATATATTGCATATGTTCGCGTGATAACTTTGTTATATTGCAAATATGGAAACTTTTCATTGAAGTTAATGTGTTTCGAATTCAATTTCATATATCGTTTTGCATTTTCGTTCCCCTAGTTTAAATAGAAATTCGAAAAGTGAAATTTGAAAAATTAGGTATATTAGGTCAATTTTAGGGGTAGAGATCCCCTTCAAATAAGCCAATTCACAAGTGAACTTGGTTTGTTACAAATTAAATTTCACATCCATTACGTTTTCAGTAATAGTTTACCACCAAGTGAGTACAATTCAATGTTCCGATTTCTCTAAGAGAACAACTCTGGGAATTTTAGGTTATTTTTTGTAAAATGTGCTAGCCATGATGGAAATTTTGTTTGCTTATTTTCACATTTTAAACTCCTTCACTCAGTCGATCCATTCAGCAATTATTTTGGTATAGAAATAATGAAAGATGCACTCTCATGGTTTGTTACCAATGGCTTCTTCAGTGAACATTTATGGCATGCCCTTCTACAATATGATAAATACACAGCTGATGCAATCCTCGTGTCTGCTATTAAATATCGAGCCATAATAATTTGTGCAGGCAATTATTGCTCTAATAAAGTCTCCATGAATGAAATACCTAAACCTGACTTATTGCTAAAAACAATTCTAGTAATATCTGGAAAACTTATCTGGTCAGTAGGAATGAAAGACATGAAAAAATTTGCATCAGTTGAGTTTACTAATGAGAGAACAAGTGCTGTTGTGCCACGTTCTTGGCAAAACCCACATGAACCATCATAAAAAGAGCAACAACCAAAGACCTCCAAATTGCAGCAGTACGTGTGCACCGTGCTCACAACTGAAAGTAAGGATTATATTTAGTCTTTGTCATTGGTGCCTTGTATTTTAAGTTCCTTTGAGCTTGTGTTGCATAAAATTCTGGTTTGTCAGTTGCAAGATGAATGTCAAAATGCAACAAAATGCCAATTTTTTGGCTAAACGTTTTGAATTTTTATGCAAAACATTCCTTTCTGATATCCCTCTGAAATTACAAATGTTTTTAAAACAAATCAGAAATTGTGTGTTTTTTATCTTTGTACGTTTATTTTAATTGTCCCAACCTAGTGTTGAAGCTCTTTGACACAGTGTGAGCACTTAATAGAAATAAACATGTGGCAAATAGAATAAATTTATTTTGATTAGAAATAAAACAAAAAGTTAATTGTATTGCCTGTGAAATAGTTTTCTATAATGAACAGGTAATGAATCTGTAGCATTTGAAAAAATGTTATTCAAGCATATCAATAATTTTTCAATATTTTACAATAGAATTTTCTTCATTCCCCAGCAATGCATGAACACTTCGAAAATAACCTGTATGGTATCACTGAGACCTCAACTACAGTGAGAATTTGATGAAGCAACTTCTTCTCAGCTTCCTCGGTGTATCACTTTCACCGGGACAGCAGTGAAAATCAGCTTTCAGCTAAAGAAAGTTTTATTTCTACTTTGAATGATATGCTAATTTAAGCTTTGCTATGCTAATCAAAGGTATAATGAAAACAGGTATAATGAAAGATCATCCCTTAATTTTTAGAAAGCAATAGAATTATTCATCTTACTAGTTGTGTTTTTGCCCGAAAGTATATGCCAAAGTTTATTCCTTCCATTCAGAATGAATTGCTGTGAAATGAACCCACTAAGTGTTCTCAGGTGAATTTAAAACACCGGCATATGGTTAATATCTGTTGGATAACGATATATGTATATATCACTAGTTTGCTTGTACCATACGCCGCATCCTGAAAAGAGTGATGTCACGAGAGCTTGCTGTCCAGTTTAGCTACACTGGGGTTGGGAAAACCGGCAGCGGAAAAAAACAAGAATTCAGAGTGCATCCATTCTGTGTTCAAATCATTGGTGAGTAGACTTTTAAGGAAACGTCCACCTAAAATCAAGGTAATGGCTGTAACGTTTGTTGTGTGAGATCTACATAGATCTATGAGAATTTGCATACGTGTGTGTTTTTGGAAGTAAATAGAGATAGTTTCTGTAAATTTTTCCAACTTTCGACATAGTTTTGAAGACAATAGGGGAAAGGGTAGGGGAAAGTGCATGCTTTTCAGAAGGCATCTTCTTTTGAGACATCTCAAAAATTACTTATCGTAGAGCAGAGATTTAGGTGTCATTAGATGCGCAACAAGTTGCTGCTTGACGAGTCGAGGATTATTTTAATTTTAAGGAAAATTTCTGAGTACCATCGGAAAATTTTATGTAAACAATTTCAGTTTGGAGGGTACTAGTTAATTTTCATAAAATGAATGTAACGTTCTTTCCATTGATCTAGATCTATGATATTTTACACACCTATGTATTTGTAGAAATATAAAAGGGTCGTGTCCATACCTTTTTTCCATTTTTACCATAATTGCGGAGAGAACGGGGGGAAAATGTGGGGTTCATGATTATTTTTCAAAATCTATTTTCTCCTAGTGTTTTTTTGTAGAGCAATGATTTAGGTATCATTAGATGCGCAAAAAGCTGCTCTATCTTCTGACACACGATTTTTTTCATTGTAATTTTTGGTTACATGAAAAAATCTATAGAAAAAATGATTATGTTTTCAAATAAAAGTTTTAAATTTCACAAAACTAAACCATTGCGAAATTCAAAATAATCTTTTGACTTGTCATGCAACAACTCATTTTACATCCAATGACACCTAAATCATTGCTCTAATATAAGTGCCTTTTAAGAAAACGTCTCTTGAAAAGTGTGCACTTCCCCCTCTGCCCCCTACTCCCCTTTCTCCCATTGTCTTCAAAATCATGTCGAAAGTGGGGAAAAGTCATAGAGACGTCCCCTATTTATTTTCAAAAATGCATATGTATGCCAATTTTCATACATCTAAATTCCATAGAAAGATCGTTACAATCATTTCGTTAATTCATTCGATTTCAGAATGGACATCTTCCTTAAAATTACATGCCTTCATTCAATATTTAATGAAATAATCAATTCAACCCACTAAATTTAAATAATATATTATTGAACCACTGCTTCTTAGCTATTCTGATGCAATACACCGATGCAGATCTGTTACAAAAGTTATTAATCGCATGTGCTTAGCATGTATGTATGTGCACAGAGTTTGATAATTCATTTTTTCATGCAGTCTAATCTTGTTTTCAAGTTTCTTCATTTGATTGTTGCTGTTTTTGAATCCTACACAGGTTTTCTTGTCAGTTAACCAAGATTCTACTTTGAACCTAGCTGGCTGGAAACCCTCTCGTTTCTTTTTGACGTAAATATTGTCTTTATATTTCTCCTTCATATTACCCACTGACATCATTAAATGAAATGGTCAAATGATTTTAAATATGCGCTAAACTATTCCTCGTTATAAAATCCACCAAAACATTACTTTTAACACATTCACTACGTGTTGGTACATATATGTACATATATGTACCAACATATATGTCTGGTACATATATGTACCAACAGGTGCATTACTGAAATACGTGTTGGTGCAGATGTGTACCACTGCTCATTTTTTCTTAATTTCTAAAAATCAACGTCACACCTTTATATTTCATGAAACTCATGTAATAATCTTCACGTATGTACTTGGAAAAGGCAGAAATAATGTAAAAAATTGTAATTAGATCCCTTATTATGAAAAAAGTTTCGGTATATGTCGAAACTCACAATGAAAACACAGCCTTTTGTAATAAAAGAAATTACTCTCCGCCACAGAAAAAGCTTTTAATACAATGTATAAATCGAAAATCACAAAGAAAACAGTCATTTGGAACAGAAGAAACTACTCCCCGTCAAAGGAAAACTATTAATACTAAGCCTAAGTCGAAAATCACATCAGATAATAATAAATTGTACATATCAATTGGCGAAATTTTCCAATCTTCCAACTCTATTATTGGCTCTACGCACATTTCTTTTTTGCCAG
>JACJUY010004029.1:9378-24485 GCA_014220935.1 Platorchestia sp. MABIK | reverse complement strand
CGTCCCTTAGGTTCTCCCTTGCTCGGCCATAACACATCGGCGATACGTCCTTGATTTTCAATTGGGTCTCCTTAGCACAATGATCGAGTGAAACCTCGCAGCAGTTATGTTATTTATCTAAGCTCTTCGTTTTTGAGTTTCATTTATTTTCAGGAATTTGGTATATACACGTCTGAGCTTAACCCCTCCATAGGACGCAAAGTTTATGCAGTCGCACATCTTGTTAGTTGTTGCAAGTCGAGCATCTTTGGGCAAAAGTTGCTTTCACAAATCCAGGGAGCCTGCCCTTTACCGCTGCTACCGACCTCAGGAGCTTATGAACCAATAAAAAGGTAATGAGAATGAGCGATGCATTCAATGATCAAAGCCATGTGCGACGTTATCACTTATCTGCGAGATGGTGCATCGGCGAAGCAGAGGAAAGTATCGAACAAGAGTGTCATGTCTTTAAATGGAAATGTTCATTTATTTTCGGCACAGTTCATAGTTAATGTTGATTTTTTGACCTTATATGACCATGAAAAAGTTATAAATTTACCATTGGTAATTTCTTGAACACATGTAAAAATATTGGCGTCGATTTTTACATTTAAGAAGTGTTGGAATGGAGGAGAATATCGTATTCATAGAGTAAAATAATTTTTTATGTGAGTCATTGCACTTTCCTCTCTGCAGAGGACAGTTCAAAACGTTCAGAACAAATTACTTCATCACGTATATCAGCACAATTTGCTTGACACACACACTGTGAGTGTCAAGCACAATTTGCTTGACACTCACAGTATAATTTGCTTCCTTTGTCTCCAGCATGACCCAGTTAAAAATCAAGGACGTGTCGCCAGTGAATTAAGGACGAGACAGCCGATTATATTTATGGACGTATTAGAGGCGAAACGGCAGCATCAGCCATGAAACGCTTATGTTCTGCTGATAATTTGATCACGGCCGATTATGGCCGAGAAATTCGTCAATTGCCATCAACGAATAATGACGTATTTCTTATCGTCGGATATTGATCAGATATTGTCTATAAAACGTCCTCTGTTCAACAGTAATGGAATGTGCACATGCTTATCAAGAAAATAAATTCGTTGACCAGCATCATACATAACGTGCATACCTAAGGTCGCTTAATCATAAAGTTAAATAATATAAATCACAAAAAAGCTAATAGTAAAATAGATGAAATCTTTCAGAAAAATCTGTAACGAATTGCTGAGAGATTGGCAAACACGATCTCCAAAATG
Organism: Platorchestia sp. MABIK; assembly: GCA_014220935.1. NCBI lineage: Eukaryota > Metazoa > Arthropoda > Malacostraca > Amphipoda > Talitridae > Platorchestia > Platorchestia sp. MABIK. Next base: position 23,238 of record JACJUY010004029.1, on the reverse strand, counting down.
AAAATAGATATTAACTTATTCACTTTAATTGTGATGTGAATGAGTTTCAATTTAGTTTCCATTTTAATAGTAATGTTATTTGAACTTCACCATTCTTCAGAAATTCAAAATAAAATTATGCGTTATTCTATAAAATCCAAGCTTGGATCATATCTCAATTCTAAATACAAAATTTAAAAAGTTAATCAAGATTTACAATTTGTCATTATATTGCATGTAATGTCATTTAAAACAACTTTTCTAGCATAACGCTGGAAAATCAAAATCTAAACTTCGATAATCATGGTTGTGTTAGCCTGATCAGTAAGGCTGATTAGTAAAAGGTAAAGCTGATCCGTAAGTTAGTTGTTTCTTCTGATGATAGTAATATAATAATTTTAGCTTCAGTTCGCACCATCACCTCGAAGCGTTAGCTATTCACTTTAAATATTATCTATACCAGTGCTCTTCAAAGTGTGGGTCGCGACCCACAGGGAGGTCATGCGACAATGTGAAGGGGGTCGCGAAATGTATACTCAAATTTGTATTATTTTTTTAACGTTGTAATTTTGATACAAAATATTTCAGTTTTTACAATAAAATTTTAATGAACATTGATAACTGAAATGGCATAATTAGTCATGAGAAAAACAGCCATGTATAAAATTACACTAAACTTAAAAACTCAAACTCAAACTCAAACACAAACTCAAACTCAAACTCAAACTTTAAGGAAAATACTGAACCAGCATTATATGTTTGCAACGAGTTTTAGACTTGTTCCAACACTTGCCTAAGTTGACCGTAGAACTATCATTGCAAGGTTTTACGTAAGGCAACAGTGACTAGAGGGACACTCAGAGAAAAATAAAACCTGTTAACACAGAAAAAAATAAAAAACCTGTGAAATTAAATCATTTCAAAAAGGGTCATAGCGATGGTGTGACGTCACAATTTCCTCAAATTTCATTATTAAGCGATAAGTAATAAGGTAGCATAGGCACTCGTGTTTATTGTCGACCACATTTAACACAATTTTTAATAATGAAAAATAAACCAGGGCTGAAGTAGTGTTAACAGCTTACGCGATAAGTAGCAGATTAGGCGACTTTTGATACCTCAATGCTACAAAAATCTGTGATTTTGCAAAACGCCAATTTTGAGCTACTTTGATTGGTGATTTGGCAAAAAAAAATTTAAATCGCTTCTCTGTGCTCTAGTTGAGAAAATCGATTAATCATTTATCAGTGTAATTATTTTTGCGCTATGTTTATACGGTTGTTCGATGCTCATACGAAACGCGTTAAGCCCTGTTTACACTGGTATACATTTTGTCGCAGGCTCACATGTATACGCCTCAAATGGCTCCTCACAAGAGCCATGAGCGTTTACACTAGACGTTGAGCGCGCACACCGTGGCTCTCATGTGTCACGCCTCACAAATTCGATTAGAGCACACAGGGAACATCGTTTACATACACACACAAATATGAGCCTCAGTGGTGAGCCTCGTATACACGTGTCGCGCCTAACGGCCGAAATTTATCCTTATGTTAACGGCCCTTAAGTCTATAAGTGTCCTAATGTACATCTGATCAACGTTAAACCACTCGCATCAATTGAGCTCGGTGTGACCACAGCACGGGGACGATCTTCTCGACGTTAAACTTCTCACTCTAGATTGGCTCGTTAATTTTCTATTGGATTCAAATCTAAGAATTTATCTGACTTATCTAAATGCTTGACTAATCCTGAATGTTTGAGCATGATGCACCCGGCAGTCGTCATTCTGATAGATAGTCTTTGCAAAACGTTTCTCTCCATGTGCATGTGTGCATGTGTGCATAACGTTAATCTTAGTCATTTAAGAGCTGTATGTAGAAATACTGGTACAGTTTGACTGATACCTTTAACCTAAGGACCATTTTGTGTGGTTGAAACAGTCACACAAGACTGACCTTTCTCGTTCTTTTCATAGCCCTTTGCACATAAGCTTGGTTGAAGGCTCCCGAGCTCTTCGATAAACACAACAGAGGACACAATTATTGCTATTGATGCCGAACTGTGATGTGTGTATCTGAATGCATGACACTTCACTCATCAACAATTCAATGTGCGTGGGCTTTGGCCTTGTTTGAACTAGTGGCTACGCGGGTAGAACTTGACATCAACAGTTTATGAGCCACTGCTCTATGTTCGCATTGCACGGAGCTCCGTACGGAGAGTTGGTTGAGACATCAGGAGCATTGCCATCATTGACGTTTCGCAGCAGTTCCATCTTCGATCCAGTGCGACTCCGGTCAACTGTTCAAGACGAGGAGCGGCGGTCTATGTCGGTTGGAATTTTAGTAAGATAACAACTTTTCCTATTACCCTACATGCCGAATTATTTCTATTGTTTACAGACATGCATGACAGTGCAGCATGAAACACCAGTGAATCCAGCTATTTCTTCAACTGAGTATCTTTTAGCTCGACCAAATGTAACCTTTTTGCTGCTCCGGGAAGTCTTGCTTTCGTCTCATCGCTGTGGAGAAGCAAAAAAACAGTAAGCAACAAGCCAATCCTTAGCCAGCTCTGGGTGATGACTAATACCTTTTCAGCACTTGCACATGCCCTAACTCAAACTTCGGTGACAACTTTGAATGCTGACTGATGAATGTCGTGAATAACGAGCCCGAAAAAATTATTATCTAGTTTTTTTATTGAGGAAGCTTAAAATATAATTAATAACATTGGTAACCACTGCGTGCGTAATACAAATCAGAATTACGCATGGTACCAGTTGCATTTGAAAAATTAATTAGGTATGATTTACTGTGCAACATTCAAAACTATGGACATCTATGCGCCCACTTGCTAAGCGTTGTTAATGTTATTTGATTGTATTAAGGTTTTCAGTTAGCTTCTATTGTACACATGTGTAGAAGATACAAGTCAGAATTCAAAATTCAAAGTACTATGCAACAGGAAAAACATTTAATTTTTTCAGGCGAATGCTCAGAAATTATTTTCAAAAAGGTTGATATTCATGAGCCCTTAGGACATTCGTTCTACAGAGAATGAATTCCACCAGTCAGCTTCCATTGACTGCAGATCTTCATTTTAAAGACTTGCACCATTAGTTTCGACAAAAAACGCACGCATACAGGCAATGCCCATTTTAAGACTTCATCCGTTCATTTAATAGACGGGCCGAGAAGACGTCTGAAAATGCAGGGCCAGCTCGGATTGAAAAATTAATCTCAGTAATGGGTAACTGTGGTTCTGAAGGGAAAGTGCTTCTGCTGTTCTTTGACATAGCGGAGTAATGCTAGCTTTCAAATCATACTTTAGCTATTCATTTCTATCACTGATGCAACGAAAAGAAGCATGCTACGTTTGCTACTGAATTTGTCACATAAAACGCTTTTCTCTGAGGCGATATTATGCGAGTGATATCTTTTCAACCGCACTCCTTAGTTCAAATTACTTGAAAGTTGATAAATCAATGCTAATTGTGACAGATATGAACTGTGAAGATTGGTGATATTGTGACAAGTTTCTTCAGAGTTGTGTAACATTTCAGATACTGTTCCATAAGATCATGCGTTGTAATATCAGTGATGCAACAATTATTTTAACGCAACGAATCAAAATAGTTTTATCTTTTGTGAAAATAAGTTCGATTTTTTCCACTGCTCTGTTTTGTACTGCACTGCAATGCTGCCCCCTACTCCGTAATCTTCTGCTCTATTCCTTCAATCCATTTTACCCTTATTCTTTTATTTGTCGCTCAAGTTCAGCTTTGTTCTGTTCTATTCTCTTCTTTTTCGTTTTCTCCTGTCATATTGCTATCCATCCATTTTCACCATGCTTTCCATCCATTTTCTTTCGCTCTATTCAATCCGGTTTTCCATTGTTTTCTTTTTTTAATTCTGTTCCGTTTTATCATTTCTTTTCCTTCTTTATTATCCTATGATTCTCACACAATGATTTACTAGACAGTTTATGGAGCTGCAGGTTCAATGTAGTTCGGAAAAATGAAAGACACATAAAGCTTTCAACCAGTTTGGGTTGAATGCTTCTCGATATATTAATCTCATGCCAGTTCTCACGAGAGAGCTACGTAAATAAAATTTTAACAAAGCTCTGAAACCTGCCAGCAATCCCTGGTAGTCATACTGAACATAGACCACTAATGCACAGTGAAGTTTCGCTGTCGAGAATATTTTTACTTATGGAATATTCCCTCACGGATGTTTATTTTAAAGCCACATTCATGACACAAGTAACGTAACTGTTGTCGTAGTATTATAGAGTTAGAATTGACAAAAAGTGATACAAATGGCGATTACTACCCTGAACGTTCGCGACCCAAACGAATTCAAGTCACTAAGTGTCTGACCTTGGAAGACAATGCCGAAAGATTTTGTATCGCTTTTGGTGAATCGAAAAAGTAAAAGAAATACTTGTCAAATGCATTGTTGATTTCCCCATGGACTTACCTAACCCTGTTTTTTGGAAAATATCGAGAACTGTTCGCAGTGGTATTTTTTCTTTCATGAGTTCAAAAATTTAGTTTTATATAGTTATTTCTGATACAACAGAAAATAAAACCGTAACTGAGATTCATTAAGCCTACCGTTAGCTTTCGCCATCAGATTAAAACATCTATGACCCACAAAATTTTTACCCTTAAATTTTCTGCACTTTCTTGATCAACACGGAGATAATAACCACAAACTGAAAGATTGCTATTAATTATTTAAAGTAAACGCGTGAGTAATAAAAAACATTGTGAATGAGCTCGCCACCTAATTGGAAATCAAGAACGTGTCGCCTGTGAATTACGGACGAGACAGTCGATCATGTATAAATAATTAAAGGTGAGTCGGTCGGCTCAGCTTTATAATTACTCTCTCTCCGCGCTCTTAATTAACTACCCACGGTCGAGCTCGGACGTGATATTCTAAGCCGGCCAGCTATGATTTGAGGATGTAAAATTTTCAGTTTGTTTAATCAATGGCCGTAATATATGAGGACGGCCATCAGTTGTTTGCAGCAATACAAATATCTTCGAATTATCGACGAATAATGAACGGACGTAAGCAATGAAACGAGTGTTCTGACATATTTGTGTGCAATACATCAAGCTTGAAAGTAAATTTCGAAAAATTTTTTTCAATTCAATACTTTTCCAAAAATATTCACAACAGTAAAACTGAAGACTTCATTGTGCTGTGCAATAAATGCATTGGTGCGTTTACTTATATGCATTGATTTATTTTCCCAATACCTTTGTTCTGGGTATGTTTTTATCTCATTCTTCAATACCAGACAAAAACATATAACTTCAGTCCCAGCAGTCTATCTCTCTCAGAAGAGAAATACTACTTATTGAGAGGACAACGCAATTTCAAACGGAGGAATGAGATTTAAGAGTGAAATCAGTTTAATCACTTATTAGTTCTAAAAACATTCTAATGAATGTAATTATCATTCAAAAATTTCTAGAAATGAAAAGTAACGTAAAATGAAATTGATAAATCGCAAATCAAAGTGATTATACCTAAGATTAATCGAATTCCAAAATTTTATTGTACATCGTTCTATTTTTTTATGATGAAGATTTCGTGATGTTGACAATGCTAATTATTTCAAGAAGAACATAGATTTCAAAGAGTGCCAACCAAAAACGTATTTTATTATGATAGTTTTTAGTGAATGGCTAGTGACAAATTAGCCGCTCACACTGCTGCGGTAAACGAAATTCATTTCTAGTTTCCCGTAGAAAATCAGGAAAATATCAATATGTTTTCATCCAATGTTATTTATAATTATTTCATCTATCATCTGTAATTATTTCTATTGTGTAATAGTTATAATCATTTCATCTGAATCTGTTGTATGTTATTATATTATCTAGTATTATACATTATAACATATTAATATATCATTATTCATTATTTATAATCTATTTATATCACATCGTTTTTTAAGTACTTCAAGCAGGTGATCGAAGGATGACATCGACATCAGGTAATGAGAGAAGAATTTATCACTGTGCTCCTTAATGTTTTCATAAAAACCAGGAAATTTGTCTCGGCCACGGTTGTAAGGGTGCACAGAATATACATGAGGCATTTCCAATAATCCTTCGCTTTCAGCGCCTCACACAGTTGCAACATTTATGAAATGCGAAGCCTCCATTCTGTTCAGAGTTTCAAACAGCACTGAATGAAAAAACTCGCGACAACCTTCTCAGTTTCCGCGCTTATGTGTCATCTAACTACAAAAGCGTTCTTACGCGCGCGGTTGCGGAAGCGGCTTCTCGTTGCTGCAACCGCATAGTATGTCATTACACTAATAAGCAGTATGCTGCTCATTAATTTTTCAACATGTCTGAATATATTTAATTTTTGTCATCCTGACTTTCAATGCATTTGGCGTAATATTTTCTTAGGATCGAACATTCAAAAATTCACTAAAACGAAGCAAATAATTCCATATTTCGATGGGCCAGAAAGTAATCATAATTCTATATGCCATTGGCTACAAAGTCTTCTAATGTTCTGATGCAATTCGGGTTTGAAGTGACAACTTCTTTCGACGAGGTGCTTCTTTAGTTTTGGCCAATCAACCAATGAAGCGAATTTTGTGTTCGTACTTGTTATTGCTTATTATTTTGGGCATTGTATTGGGTTGCCACAACACTGTTGTCAACTGTTCATTGCTGCTTCCACGTCAACAAATAAAGAAATTCAAATTTTCAGTTTTGATGTCACATTAGCATTGAGGGAATGCCATGGTGTTGCAACCGAGATAAAAGAAGTAAAATAATGAATTGACCGGTATATGGAACCTCTCTGCTTTGACTAGTCATGTTTAGCTAGCACCTGACCGAAACAAGTCGTAATTATGTAGAAGCAATGAAAACAGACGAGCAACAAATTATATCAACTTACAAATTACATGATTAAATCAACTAAGCGGTTACTCACACTGTGCTAAATTAAGATATGTGAAAACAGAACTGCACATTAAAAAAACAAATTTCATTTAAAAAGAGCAGCACTCGACTGTAGATACAATAGAAAGAGAATACGAAATAACTATGCAGATAAAATGAAGCAGATTACTGAAAATAATAAATGAAGAAATGAAGCAGTTGAAAAAGTTAAAGATAGTTAGTCGAGTGCAGAAATCGATACAATTAGCAAGAAACGCGGAAAGCTCGAAAAAATTTAAGAATAAAAAAATTCAGTTGTGGAAATTGTTCTAAAAATTGAAAATTATTGAAGACATCCTTCTCAGAACCTAAAATCAAATCAGAACCTAAAATCAAAACTTCGTCCAGATGAATCAAAACAATTTGAAAGTTTAAAAAAAACAAAGCGATAAAGAAGGAAACCGGAAAACAGAAATGAAATGATTGAAAAATAATCTACCTATGTATGGAACGAACAATCCTTAACAAATTGTTCAAAATTAAAAAAATATAATACCATATAATGTAAGGAAATATAGGGAAAAAGACATGCCAAGCAACACGAAGTAACTAAATAAATTAAATCTGTAGGATAGTCTGACTCAATGAACGAATGGATTAAAGTGAAAGCCCAATACATAAACCCTCTACTTCACCAATCAAACGATGACATTATGAAACAAACATAAAAATGAACTCTGAGTTAACTTAGCATTAATTCATTGTATTTCATCAACCTCATAACACAATATGAACAGCGTGTGGTTTCAAGTCCCGCATGATAAATAAAATAACTTTATAGTATAGACAGCTATGTAGTCTATTAAGATAAAATCATTCCACTACGACAATTTGTAATGCAAAAAATAGGAAATATCGATGTCAACTGCTGTCATTAAAGAAGAATAAAAAATATGGCAACAAGTGCCCTTGCGATTTGCTCCGAAAGAATCGGCATGTGCCTATTTCTTAATTAGGTTATTTTAAATTGTTTGAGCGAGCGTGTAGAGGGTACTACAAAAAGAGATAAGGCAAAGAAGCGGGCGCAATGCCATATGCACAAGGAGTGTGTCCCTGCTTTATTTTAAACGTAACAGCACACCAAACGTTTCGAGAAGAAAAGGTGCATAAATTTTGAGTACAGTTGCACTGCTCTTGTGTACGCCCACCGGTAGTGTCCTTACTAGCTTCTAAGATTAAACTGTGCATTCACACGTACGTACGTCTGTGCTTCTTTGGCCCCTCGGGCAGCACTCACGTCATCCCTACGTCGACCTTGCACGTACTCAGTGTGCGTGTGCGAGTCCGTGTGAGTGTACAGCTCGTCATCACCAACAAAAATCACTACCATGAGCACAACAGCTGCCTCTCGTCGCTGTGTGATATAACTCTAGTGCGAACATTTATTATTGTATAGCTCGGCAATATAAGTATCATTTAATGATGGAATAAAATGCTCTATGTATCATTTTACTCGTAAAAGTTACAGCCGTTTTAAACGACATTGAAAAAATGGTTGCCTTTCTACGAAGCAGAAGAATAAACATGCATGTTATGAATCTACATATCTGATGTTAATAACGCCGTTGTGCAAAAAAAATGATACAATGCATTCTATTTTAATAAAGACAAATTGGTTACTTACCTCCAAACAACAGACGTCTAACTTTAGAACGCTGTTCCAAGGATCGTCTCAAAATTTTATTACCCCGGGAGGTTATCGAGTACAAGTACATCGCTCACGGCGTTTCATACCAGACAGTCCAGACTGGTCTGGTGATTCCCGCCAAAGTAAAGGCACAATGCGAAACACGGTCCAAGGAGATCGCTTGAGCAGCTTGACAATGCATTGATGTCAACCATGCATCGTTCACTATCTCTCATATATGTTTTATTATAAGTGAGAATAAATCGTCCGACCTAACTAATTGCCTATTTCGTACATCGAAAGCTTCAAAACTCAGCACATTTAAGATATTGAATTGATTACCCAATCCCTTCACAATTTAACGAACATCATAAGGCATATAACGAATGGTTTTCAATCCATGAGCAAACCATTAGGTCTCTGTAACTAAGTAAAACCATTGATTGACATCAATATATTGACCGCTATGTGCAACAAGAGTGATTCATTTCGCACACTGTTTTACTGTTTTTGTTGTTAGAACAAAAATTTCTGTATTAATAGAAGACGGAGAACTTCAGTCGTGCGGGAAAGTTGCGCTGAAGAAGCAAATTCCAATAACAAGTTTTAGGAGTATTAGTGTTTATAAGTTCGTCAGAGTGTACTTTAGACGCAAGAACAGTAAGTGATGAATATTGAGTTAAGAATTTTACCTGATATAACAATGATTGATTAGGCAAGCCAAAAAATAAGGTTTCATCAACTTCATCAATTTATGTACAACAATTATGCAATACATAATCACTGATTTTCAAATGTGAGCTGCAGTAGTGAAATAACAGGAATGAAAATTCTTCACACTATGAATTCAGATCTATTTGAGCTCATTTGATGGCTAAATGAATTAATTGGGGATGCCATTAAAAACTTGTTTTCTACCCAAGTGGCTGGGAAAAGAAATATCAAACGATGCGCTTATCCTACTACGCTTCAACGACGATTTAGAACATAGCCTTTCGTGTCAAAGTAGGTTCTGATGCTTAGCATAGTTGTTGGCTGTTTTCGAAAAAATCGACAATCATGCGCTTGTCCTACTTGTGCTTTTTACCCTTCAACTGTTGTAAAAGCTGCGTGAGTAAGTTCATACTTTAGGCCATTGCTAGTGTTTATTTCACCATTGACTAAATCGGTATAATGCTCTGCTTAGGAATGTGATTCCGTTTTTATCAATGGTATTCGATTTTACATCAACAATTAAGTAAATTCTGCGAAAAGTTGCATTTTAATTCACAGAAATTCAATTTTCTCAGGGAACTCACCAAGGACATCTAGTTCCATGAACGTCTAGTTCCATGGCACTGCACGGAACAATTCGAATATATTTTGATTTATTTTAATACTTAATTTGTCTAAATATGGTGCACATCTTCTCTCTTCAAATTAAGCATTTTAATTTCCATGCTCGTTAATGTAGATATTTCTTTCAAATGACACAGTAACTGTACTTGTGTTTCTGGTTTTGAGAACTTTAATGTACATATGCACATCTTGTCATTTACCTTTCAAGACTACCATAAAACCTCTTAAATAATATTTATGAACATACTAGGTAAACAATTCTATCCTTCCTTTCATTTCCAATTCTGGTACTTCGCCAAAAAAATCGGAAATAGCTGCCATTCAAAGTCAACTCGATCGTATAGAGTGTAAAGATGAGGTATTAAACGATCAAGTTGCTGTGATCGCCTTGCTTCTGAAAGAGCGTCTTTACTCAGAAAAAACTACCGACGAAACACCAGCTCGAGGATTCACGTTTGCGACTTCAATGGAAGAGCTGGACTACATACTTCAGCGCGAAGATCTTGTAAATTCTATTGTAACCAAATAGTATCCAGGCATTTATATCAAATTTTGATTGATATATTTGTGGATAGTGGATTTGACTCTTTTTCGTTGTGATGGGAAGTAGGCGCGAAATATATAAGTAAAGCTTGGACAAACATAGTCTTTCATTTCAGCTGTCGCAAGTCTTCGTAGAGAGACTTCATAGCTCATGTGCTGCTGAGGATTCAAGTAAAATTGTTAGCGAATGTACTTCGAAATTGCAACATTTTTGTTGAGAAATTCAAGTTTTTTAATTTGTCTTACAGTTTCCTGTTCTCAAATTTCCAGGTTCCATATCTGATGGCCGTGTGAAAGCAAACCTTACTCGCACAGTGACAACGACTATGAAGATCTTGCTCGCGAGAAACCTGGCGACAGAATTCTCCATGACATATTTAGGCGCACACAGACGGAGGACCAAAATCAAGTTTGACAATCCACAGTTTGTGCAGTAATCGAAAGTGAGTAACCATGGTGCCATGTACTTACGGGTTTGTTACAGAAAACGAATTAATATTTGCAAATCATGTTCACCAGATCTTAATTGCTTTAATTCAACTACGTAAAATAGAGGAGTAGGCTGCAGTCTGCCATAATTTGATTCGTACGACATTCTTCACATTTTTTCTTCATTGCAATACATGTACCATTGCTTAAATTTCCGAGTACCGCAACACGCCTAGGAGTAAAGTGAAAGCTGCCATTTAGAAAGCTCTCAACTTAAAGGAAAGCTCTGCTGAATAATGTTCTGCCAATTTTCGCCAGGATAAACTTACCAATCTCATGGGGGGACACAGATAACAAATTTTGTGCCAAACTTTTCTTATTTCATGAACAACTCGAGTCACCCACTACCCACAGCTAGGCTCAAACGCTTTTTTTTTGACGAGACGACTACGTGCTGTATCTACTTATTAGTCATCCACTTTCAGTTGCGAGTGATATGCATGCACATGAATTTTTGAAACATGACTTCAAGAGTAAATGTTTTAACACTTTGACCTCAAATGGTTAAACTGAAGTTCAATGTTCAACTCAAATTTAAAGGCAATTGCAGGTAGCTATTGTGAAAATAACAATCATTAACTGGATCTTGCCTCTCCTTGGCCACCGGTGGCGCTCAAAGAGTTGTTGATAGTTGTACTGATAGTAGACATTTGTGAAGTGTAGTCTGTTAGTCATCGTTGCGGAGTCGGAGTCGGGAGTCGGAGTCGTATGTTTTAGGGTAGAGTCGGAGTCAGAGTCGTTCATTCGGATGTAGTGGAGTCGATGTCGGACTCGCTATTTTTTGGTGTCTTCGATTCTTATTTTTGCTAAACATTATTTGTTATTGTTTAAAACCGAACGTCAACAAAACAGAGGTAAAATACTTTACTGAAAACCTGAAAAACACATAATTTTCTTGTTAATTATTTGGTTTGAAGTTCAAAACAGCGTATTTATACCTATTACCTAATATTGTCATTAATATCTAGTCATTGAGGGTTCGCACAAATGTATTTGAGATACCTACGAGTGCGAATTATAATCTTCGTACTGAAGCAATAATGCAGACTTTGCAGTCAAAAAGCAGGAATTAGTAATTGAAAGCATCGAAAATTCATTCTGTTTAATTACGTTTCGTTCATTTCCCCTTCAATTAGTGTATAGGAAGTAGAAACTAGTTGCAAATGTGTTTCGAGTTACTTGCAGTAGAGCTTAACTGATGCAATACATTGTACTCACCTAAAGAGCGGTAACACTGTTCGCTCTTAAAGTGTTTACACTCTACACCAGTGGTTCCCAATAACGATCTTTTCTAGTCTTTTGGCTATGCTTCGATGTATTGATTAATAATGACTAGTCTTTGCCAAAACCTGAAGCTATCTATGGTCTGATACATAAAAACTTATGATTTTCAGGTCATATCATCACTTTTGAAAATGAAAATTTAATTAGCTCATTCCCATGTTAATAACTGGAATATTAGTGGATTTTTTCAGCAAAATGTTGTACCGATGTACTTCAAATTTATCTCTTTTTTTTGTTTACTTCGTTGTCTTTAGGTCAATTATCAAGTATTAATAATGAAAATTTCTGCTCGTATCTAAAGTTATTCCTTGAATGTTGTTTGGTTCTTTCAGAGTTATACTGTACCTCACTATACGATTATCATGCTTAATTTGTTTCTTCTGATCACTCTGCAGTTTCTAAGTAAGCATACGCTGAAATGGAGATTTTTATAATTGTTTTTTTACAACTTTATAAGCTGAAATTGAAAATGTTTCCGGCAATATATAATTAATTAATTACTTCTTCTTAAGGAAGGTTGGAAAATGTTGCAAGGTAATCAATATTGGTATTGGGAAACATGAAAAGAAACAAAATACAATGTAATCGACCTGCAGTGAAAATAATAACATTAACAAACACTTCCCCTAGTCACTCACATATTGTAACTGAAAGCAATGCGCTATCTCAGATGTATTGATTGTTGCATTTTTGCGATAGTAAAATTTTTTTTTCCTAAACACGTTTCAAATTGTACCAAAAGTGCAAAATGAAAGGAATATGTGCTTTTATTAAAACAAGAAGGTGTCCAATACAAAGTAAAAAGACTAGAATAAAAGAAAGTATCATATTGGACACAATGAAGCTAAAAATGGCTTTTATTCGTAAACAAAACGTTTCGAAAACGTAGGTCCCTGCGACGAAAGCAGAACAACTTTTGCCTATTATAGCCGAGATGTAAGATAGTGTTGAGCAATAATATGATACTTTTTCTCATTGTTAAATTGCGTAGTGCAGATACAGAGAAGAAAAGACAGTGTGCAAATCTCGAATACCTTATCTACATGTTTATCATATGTTTGGAGATTTTGAGCGTAGTAATTGAAATAACTATTATGTATGTCTTTAAATTGGCGCACACCTGATAGATAAAAGAAAAAACTGTTGAAACTTATCTGTGCTTCTCAGGGTAGGTTGTGCCTACTTTGCCGGCTCAGAAGACACTTGTCAGTAATATACAGGGTGTTTCAGATTAAGAGGGACAAAATTGGAGACCAAGTAGAAAATGGCCAATTAAACACTTTTTCATCTATGAAGTTTTCCGAAAAAAATCGGGTTTATGAGATTTAGCTGTTTATTGTTTTAAAAGATGCAATTTAATGACACGATTACTCGCAATGTTTATTTTGAATTCACGTTGATAGGGTGAAAAGTTCTTGTTACATGGCCTCCGAGATCTTCTGACATGGCTCCCCTCGAATTCTTTTTTGGGGGAAGATGGTACCGGTACCGGTGATATGCAAAGATGGTTTTTCGATGATCCGCAAAGAAGAAGTTATGTTTGATTAAGTTAGGTTGGAGCACTCGTGCAAGTTTCAAAATAAAAATGATAGCAAAGACAGCCGATTTA
>JACJUY010004028.1:66323-91292 GCA_014220935.1 Platorchestia sp. MABIK | reverse complement strand
GGGAAATATCTAAGTACTTAGAAATGTTCGGAGTAACGAGTTGATATTCTACTGACAATTACTATATTTTAACATGAATTATAACTTATGATCCAATACTTGCTTGTCTTGCAAGCCAGCCTATGTTATTGTCGAAATGGTAAGTTTTTTCATTTGACTAAACGCTTTACTTCGTTTGTAAAATTCATGATTGTTCGTCCATTTAAGAAATATAGGTCATAAACTCAGATGGAAAAGTGTGGAAGGGGCTAAATTTTCTAGTTTAGAACATGGATAGATGAAAAAAATTTCAGTGCATGAAGCATTCTAATGTACTGTATTTCGTTTACTCACTGTTGCTAACCATCTAAATATGAAGACAATGAGACACAGCTTTGCGATAGTACTATGACAAAATATTGATTTAGAAAAATGAGGCTGATATGAATGATTCCACGTATATAGTGCTCTTGTTACACAGGCTTAGTGATTATGCGCCAACCGTTCGTATGCGCACATACACGACAGCACACGTGTGTGAGCTAGTGCATATTTACATACCCATGCTGTGTATATCCATGTTATGTATCTTCAGAAAATGTAGAGTACTTCAACTGGTATTCGCATATTTTAGTTCCTATTAGATTGAGTGTGTCGCAATTGATGATTCAACGTTTTTATTTTAAAAATTTTCTAGGGCAGCAGGAGTTGGAGGTTCATGGTGTACGTGAAATCAAATTGAAAAAGATGAGAGAGGTATCAAGGTATCAATCAAGGTATCCTAGAATCTCTACTCTCTTAAAACTTTTGGAAAAGTAATGCGTAGTTTCTTTTAGCTCTCAAATCTATCATACGAGTATCTGCATGTCGATAAAAGCGATCTTTTCTTACAGTGTATCTCAATTCAACCGTAAAATAGTTCAACTTTCAAATACGAACACATAACAAATGATAAGAAGCGAATGTTCTTGACTATCGCATTTCTGCGCTGACAATGTACATGCCACGATTAAGGTAGGCGTAACAAAATGTACCCTGACATGCATAAAAAGCATTGCGTTTGTACATCAGGATTAGTGGTGACCGCATAGCATAACTGAAAGTTTCGCAAAATTCAAACTAATGATGTTTAATACAGTTTATCACTCAAGGAGTACATTGCACATAGAAGTATTCAAGCCTTGAGCCTGGTTTAATTGTCTATGTGACCAATTATATCTTGTTTAAAAAATTTTCAAAAATCCCGTGAGACAGCAAACCAGCCCATTCGTAAGTACGGTTCTGGAGCATGGTTAGGGAGCATAAAAGATGTTTCCTTTCCACAATACTGAAGCAAACTGAATTGCAAAAAAAGGGTGGTGACACGATTTATTTCAAGGCCGCAGAATTTCAGTTAGCGCATCGCCTCTATCAATGTTCTCATTCATGTACTGTATTAACTTAACAAGTGACGGCGACCAACAGATTAATCATTTACTTAAGAGGAGGGTTATCCCAGAAAACGATGAACTTTAAAAACGTGTTTTTATTCATTAAAAAGTACGGATACATGTGGTGAACATGTTGTTAAATTTTCTGACTCCTTGGCCCACCGGAAGAGTGTCAAATGGGGGGGGGGGGACGAGAGAGAGGGGGTGGGGGTGAGCAGCGCGCCTAAATGCTATTATTTCCAATAATTTTTATTCCTGGAACTATTCCAATCTAGCAACCTTTGACAAGCTTTGACTTCATGTACGATGCTGTTCCAGCTGCAGGGCTGCCACACCTTGAAAATTTTCCCCAGATCTAGGGAATTCGGGCATTGTCTATGGATTCAGGGAATTCGAAACAAAAAGGCTAAGGATTTAGGGAATTTGGGGCGTTTTACTATATATTGTATGTAAAAACAAAATTGCTCTATTAATATTTACTTCCAATATAAAGGTAGAGTAACAACTAATATTACTACAATTCAATCAAAAATTAATCAAATTATCAGTTCAAGGGGTCTGAGTCAGCTTCTCGAATGCATCATGGTAGAATAATCCACGTTTTTACGGGATCCTAATGAAGCGCGCAGTGGGTCAATTAAAGTGCCTCAGGCAGCGTCTGGCTCAGTCACTCGTCATTACCGCTCAGGAGTTAACTGTCTCTTAAGTGAGCGCCAAATGTACTAGCGCTACCGGTAGCGGTGTTGCTTTGTCCTTATTACATTATCAATTTGTAGTTAAACACCATGGAACAACCTAAAAAAAGTGGCACAGTCAAACATTTTCCGAATTCAAAGACTGGCTGCAGAAGATGAAGATGGAAACTGTGTCAGTTGTGAATGGCTGCAATATCATGTTCGAAAGTGCGAACAAGTCTGCTCTACTGAAATACGAGTACAAGGAATATGAAAATCAAAAAAAAAGTTATGAACTTACCAAATCGGAAGTTGGTTTCGCACAACTAATTATAAAAAATGAAACTTTCAATTCTTTAAAATTAGAAACTGTCAAAGACCACTTTTTTGCTATGTGATGTTTAACAAGAAATAATGCAAAGTGTGCAACTTGGGGTCCACAAAAGGCTTAGTAACTGACCTAAGAATTAAGTAGAGCCGTCTATCAAAGATACCAAGACCGATTAAAAAGATTGAAAGAATCAAAGTCTCGTGACCTGCATGCTGAAATTGATGACGAAAAGGAGAATTAACCTAAAAATGTCTTGAAGATAAGTATAAATTTCATATCACGTTTGGTAATATCTGGGAAATTTTTTACAATCTGGAGAAATTTCTGAGGTCAGTCTGGGGATTTTGGGTAAAGTTGACTGGCAGCCCTGCGGGCCAGCTGTCACTAGCCCCGGTAGAGGAAACAAGGTAGGGTCAAACCAGTCTTTTTTTTCGTCGACTGCTTGGGTTTGCTGACGTCAAGGCCACGAACCAATAGCAGCGTTCAAATTGCTTCTGGTAGCACTGCTACTCCCAAATCCGTATCCACCATTGGCCTAACGATACTGCGTTGTGGGGACGTTATAAAGTTTGTTTGAAATTATGTCATTCTATTGGCTACCCGAACAAGAAGAAGTGTAATTTCCCCCGTAGAAATGACCCTACCTTGTTTCCTCTACCGTGTCAGTAACACCCCAGAATTGATACGGGGAGGGTGTCTCCTACATACGAAAAAACCGCCACCATCAGCATGTGCCTGTATAAAAATGGCTGCTCTGCACATTTTGATAGACGGCCTTCTACACCTAAGATGGGCTTCAGTTTTTGAGCTACAGAGATGATTTTGGTATCAAAAGAACCAAAACAAAATGCTCTACAACTGTAAGAGGATTTTTGTTGATTTTCCAAATAGGAGATGAGCTGCACATTTTTTTCAGAAAAAATGTGAAAAAAATGCTTTTTGTTTTTTCATTTTTCTCAAAAACAATTTTGAAATTCAACAAACTCCCACGTAGAGTTGTAGAGAATATAATTTTGCTTCGTTTGATGCTACTATCATTTTTGTGGCTTTAAATCCTATGGGGGAAAGTAGCTTTTCCGCAGACCCCTTTTTTTTGTTTTCGTCAAATAACTTGTTTTCTTTGGGGAAAAGGGAAAAAGTAGCATGGCCAACACCCATTCTTTTCCAATTTTACATACCTATACCATGTTTCATGAAGATCAGCCAAATAACAAAGATTATACGGATCTGGGATAACCCTAGCCTTAAAAGTGTAATCATGATCATTAGACGGGCCTATATAAGCCCATGTGTCCTACACACTTCTTGAGCCTATTTAGAAGACTTTAGTTTTTTACACTGTGTCGATGTATTTTTATAGAATTTAAAGTATATATGTATATAAACAACCTGCTTGAGTGCTTGACACAGCAACCTGCTTTCAAAATCGATGTCACCTCTTTCTACATTGAAATTTTCATCAGCGAAGAAACTACTAGATTGTATTCTCGATCATTTTGATCGCTCTTCATTGAACGGGTTTTGCTCGCAAGCGTCTATGATAGCTCCCTTGTGTACTACATTACTTTCTTGAACATCTCTTAAACTGTCAATCGTCAATATTGGGGAATAGAATAATACACCACCAGATATGTGTACAAATATTTGTATAAAAGTTGAAAAGACACTGGTGTCAATTTTTTGCCAGGTAATCCGTAAACGTTAGTTTCATGAAATAGTTCTCGTTATGCAAAATTTCAAAGAGATCAATTATGGAATTTGGTTGCAATATTATCAACTGAGAGTATTTTATATTATATGAGAAAAGTTTTGATTTATTAGTAGGATTGCGTTTTTTGATTTATTTCCATTCCCTTATGAAACTGCATCATTTAAAGATTCGCACTCCAGACTAAAGATAAAATTGAAGTCTATGGTGTTCCTAAATGGTGTTCCTTTCGTCTCTGCAGCCGAAATTCTCAACCCTGTTAAATACTCATTTATTTTATATCTAGTTTACATACAGGCGTAAATGTGGGAGAGAATGGTGGGAAAGCGGACTAAGGTTCAGTAGGGCACGTCATTGGAGAAGGAAGCACGAAGAAAGATTGGATCTTGTTACATATGGGGTCTCGTATGCGATAAGATATTCAAGATTAATATAAGATTGGATTAATTGGTATTTGAGTTTTTTGAACAATATGTTGCACAATTCGGAGTAATTATTTGTTTAACAGGGTGAGTCGATGTCGATGCCCAATCGTTGTCGATGCCCAATTTTTTAGCAAACTTTGACGAAGGGCAGTTCACTTGTGAAAATATGCACTCTTCGCATGTTGAAGGATGCGATTAACGTGGTCATGAATTGCAAAAAGTTCAAATTTTTAGCGCTCGAGATAGTTTTTTATAATTTGTAGACAATGTTCGGATATTATACAGAATTTGGAATTGCCTATTCTGACCTCTTCTGAAACGTGCAATATCATGAACGTTGCATCATATACGTTTATTCAGGTTTTGAATTATATTTTCAGCGATTTTATAATCTGTTATGGTTTCTCTGTCAGTTTCAATTGAATAAATCATAAAATTTCATGATGTACAGCGAAATGCTATTCGTGAAAAAATTTGGTTTCCGTTATTTTTCCGTTCAAAGCAGATTTTTCACCATGTGAAATCTATGCTAAGTGGATGATTATTCTGTTTTTGAAAATTCCCCGGGTTTCACAGCATCCATACAGTCTTTCACCATTAATTAGAGAATCTGTTGGTGAAAGCGCTTGAGCAGATATCTTGATTTCTAGTGTCTTGTCGTAACTAATTTTTCAGGTCCGCTGCCTCCATCTACGCATGTTTAAAAATTTGACCTCGCTTTTTTGTGTGAGCATTGTTAACCACGGCTGAATGAAGGACTGCAAACCAAAGCACCACAGACAAAAAAATTTAGCAGTTCACATTTCGCGATGCGCTCCAATCAACTTTATCTGAGGAGAAATGCTCAATCCGTGGAGAACAGTATAGCTACCAAGTTATTTAGTACCGAAATCCCTCCAACTGAACTACTGTCTTTTTGAGCGAGCTGAGTGATTGCAATGCTCCCACTTTTAAGTTATTACTCACCTGAAACGAATATGATACAATTGTTCAAATTGTTAAAATTAATAATGAATTTGAGCCAAAAAAAAATGCATTACGTACTTTAAATGCACAAAATTATGAGAGGGTATCATTAATTACTTTTGTACAATTAAACTTAGTCAATGGAAGCTGTAAAAAAAGATTTGACACATAGCTGTAAAATTAAACCAATTAAACTGAGCATTGCCTTGAAAACTCAGGTCCGCGTGTAAAAACCCAGCAATTTCAACCATGCTGACAAATTGTTAGGTAAATTGTATAATAGTTCTTTAGTTTCACTACTTCAAATCAACTCTTAAAGTTCAGTAGGGTAAGATTTTATACCACTTGATAACCATTATTTCAATATGTCAACGAAGTACTCTTTTCTAAATCAAAACGGCATATATACCTTAATTTCTCTCGAATACTGTTTTCAAGTATTATTTCCATATTTCTCATCGTACTGAAATATTTTAGCTACGTGTTGAAACCAGCACGATGTTCCGTACAACCTTATGTGTCATGTTTTCAAAAACTGTCGTTATTCTTTTTATTTGAAGATGGAAAATTCTATTAAGATTTCTCTACGCTCGGATTGAAGGGGTGAAATGATGAAAAACACAAAGAATCTCCGAACACTTCTCGCCAATATCAATAGCTCACACGCAGAAGATGAAACTGTGTAGCGAGTGTATGGAGGGCCAGATGATCTACAGAGCTCGTCGTCCGCGTAGTTCTCACAAGAGTTCGCAGTCATGCAATAACTGAACACAATCAATTTTATTCACTGGGGACTTCCTAACGTACTCTCGAGAAATCTGCTATACTTGGCACGACTTTTTTCAGGAGTCACGAGTTCCAATTATAAATTGTGTTTATTGAAAAGAGATAGATTGGAAATAGTGAAAAAGTTGAAGTGCATTTGGACCATTCCTAAGATTTCAATAAGTGCAAAAATACCCTTGTCACTCAATTTCTGTCCTAAAATTTCCTGCGCGCAGACTTCAGAAGTCTGTCTCAGCAATTTTTTCTGGCGCTCGTGAATATGACGAATGAAAATATTCTCTCCACTGCGCGGCAGAATAAACGCCTGTCTTTCAACTGCAAAGCCTTCCTTCGCTCGTGGCCCGAGTATAACGTTATTTCTATCCTGATCGATTTTTGCGAGACGTGACGAGACTCGCCTGCGAACAAATGCAGCGCCATGGACTTAAGCCAAGCGTTCAGTTCTCTGTTCACAGCGGTTAAATCCTCAATTGCACGGTGCGTCAACCATGGGCGCATACAAAATTTTGTGCACCATAGAACCACAAAAATAATAATGAACTCATATCTTACGTAGCAAGTTATTTGACTCACACTAATCACCTTGAAAACTCTTTTGATGGTTGTACGATGAACACTTTTGGTAACGCAGCTAACCGTTGCACAAATTCACTGGAATATACAAAGCTCGAGTGTCCAACTCTACGAGTTCCACTTCATTTCATGGAATAGGAGCTGTGTTTGACTTTCTTTATGGTACGTTTAAAATGCATCTTTGGCATAAATGTTCCCTTTCTAGCTTTAATACGATGATTGATCGAAATTTCAATTTAGAATAGATTCGCCGAGTTATTGAAAACTTAAAAAAAAAAAAAAAACTCATAATGCATTTGTTTACTTTCTTGAGCTGTACTAAACAAAGGAAAAAATCTGGTCTATTCTTTTTATGTACGAGTTAACATTTTTCACACAAATCACAAATAAATACGACGAAAGGGTAATTAACTGCAGTTTAATGATTTGAGGCTGCTGGGTTCTAGAACGCGCACAAATTAGGTTTGTATATATGTATGTTCTGAAAGCTATTGTAATATGTGACGATGGTAATAGGTACAAGTAATCGAAGAGGGGAAAACATTGAGAGAAACAGTGAATAAAACTTGTCGTCAGAAATAACGATATGCGACAAATTATATCTCGCATCCGGTGCAATTCAATGGCCTCTAATACCAATCAAGCACGTCTGCCCGATCGACCATGCTAAATTCCCATTAACAAACGGAATATTCATTCACGACATTTCAGATAACATATTTTTGGAGGAGATTCGCACTGTTACATGCTGGGGCAATCCAATGAACATAGACGGCATTGGAAATTTAAAAACTCAAGGGGAATTTGAACGAGTTCCACTGTGACTGCTGAATTCATCGGAATGTATAGCTTAACAGTTGTGTGAGCCAGATTTCATTTCATGGCGTCAATGTTCTCCTCGAGCATCAAATCCAGAGAAACAATTTTAGATGCCTTGACACAGAAAAAATATTGATGCCTCTTTCGTCTCACTATACTTTTAGTCCAAGCATCGCATCAAGTACATTTTTCCTAAGCAAAATGTCCGGTCAAGTTTTGATGAGCTTTGTGCTAATGTCTGTAACTTAACCTCTGGGGGGTAGTACTCTCTGCTTCTGGGGGGTAGTCCTCTCTGCTTCTGGGGGTAGTTCTTTAAGTTATTCCGACCGCTTTCACCAAAGCTGGACAGCACGTTTATTTCCTTCATTTCTTCTCACAAGATTTTTCTCATGTCTAATAAGCTCCCTCTCAAGAGTGTACATCAATTAACCCTTTAACGCCTCAGTCGATCTAACGGTCCACTTTAAAAACAGTCTTAATATATTCTGTACCTTATAAATGAAAGAGCATGCTAATACATTCGAATAAAACCTAATTTCAAACGTTTCGGTTACAAGCCATCATCAGTGGTAAGAATTCTGAAAAGTACAAAGTGGAAAGTAAAAATAGACCATTTTAGAATGACAAACCTAAAAACAAGCTATAAAATTACGGTAATTGTGATTATCTATTTACTATGGCTAAAGGAAATGAACTAAGAGTGTTGTTTAAGTTTAAAAATGTACAAGGACTCTAATATGCGCATATTAAACAAATCGTTCCATTAACATTTTTATTGGTAAACAAAAGTTCCAATAATCTTAAATTTGCTGGCCATCTCATACACCATTCTCGATTTTGCTTGTAGTCGGTGCTCTAAATTTTCCTCTGAAGCCATCTCAGGAACTCCAACTAAATAGCAACAGGCGCAGCTTCCTCAGGCTGGCACGCATTGCTGCAAGCAGCTCTTCTCAATTCAATGTGAGCACGACACAGATGGCTCTCGTCAAGCAGCAGATCCCGGTTTTTTGTGCAAACTGTTTATCTGCGAAGGATGTAGTGATACTCAAGTCCTCTCCATCCGCAAGACTGTGCATCTACCGCTGCTGCCTCTGTCTTCGTGAAATTCCGTTGCCGATTCATCTCCTACCTCAATATCCAGTACTTGTGAGCCAGATCTTCACTCGCACGACTATATATCTGCCGATGATGTCGTACGTCACAGGATCCTCTGCGGGGAAGATGGAGTGAGACCTCTGCACCGACTTCCGGTGCGCCCGTGGCCTCGTCGGGTAGACAGCGTGCGAGCTCGACTGCTTGCAATGGTGAGACACCGTCCGTAGGTAGCGCTGCGGAGTGGTGTGTTGTAGCAGTTCAGTGGCCTGCCTAGCGAATCCTTAAATAAATCTGGAGAGATGTAACTTTGAACTTAACTTATTGCGGCTTTGTGCCCTTAATTCACGTAATTCTCTATTGCGGCCTTGTGCCCTTAATTCACGCAATTCTCTATTGCGGTCTTGTGCCCTTAATTCACGCAATTCTCTATTGCGGCCTTGTGCCCTTAATTAACGTAATTCTCTATTGCGGCCTTGTGCCCTTAATTCACGAAATTCTCTATTGCGGTCTTGTGCCCTTAATTCACGTAATTCTCTATTGCGGCCTTGAGCCCTTAATTCACGCAATTCTCTATTGCGGCCTTGTGCTCTTAATTAACGAAATTCTCTATTCCCAGTCCGAATTTTTTCGTCGGCGAAACGGTAATTATGATCGGTAATTATCATTTATCGAAGTATTCCCACGGTGTATATATTACCGCTGATCAACGGTAATTTTAGACGCTAAAAATGCCCGTCGACGATGATGACCGTTTTTTTACCGTCGATTTCTGACTGTCATTCCTACCGTAGAAATACAACGATAAAACTACGTTCATTTTTCAGACTATACTTCATAATTTGATATTAACGACAATGATAGATAACCCATGTCTCAGTTTAATCAAGGACAAGTCAGATAAAAGTATGTTATGTGATACTCGTGGTCAAGTGCAATTACATGAATTAGTTTACGTAACCTTCACATGATGCAATTTGAGCTTTAGTTATTTTATTGGGAAAGTGAAAACTTTTATTCGAATCTGAGACATTTCAATTGGATTTTCACAATTTTTTTCGATTTTTATTCATTTTAATTTTACACATTTTAATATGAAGTTGTAATTCTTTAACTGATGATTCAAGTGTTTTAAATTTAATTTCAAATGCTTTAAATTTACCTCCTTGTACTTTATATTAGAAGTAAAACTGTGATGTTAAAAAATGCAGGATTATAATGGTTGATACATAAAATATGAACATTCCTACTAAATATCTCATTCATGCACTATTATATTTTGATTCCAGTAAACTAAATGTATTTCAGGCTCTACTCATTTTACAACTCAGGCTTTGAAATATTTCTCGTTTTAAAAGAGTTAGAATACGAGAGTACAATTGTTTATCACGTTCGTGTTTGTAACAATCCTAAACCTTAATGATCTATTTTCTAATAAAATCATTTTACGTGAAGTGATTAAAAACGAAAGTATCAAAAAAATTCAGAGCATACCTTTATAAATTCACAGCTTTTATTAATGAAATATTTTTAAATTAGTTGATCTACATAGAAAAATTATTGGAACCTTCGTGATTTTCAACTTGCAGTTGAGCTTATCGTAACGTCAAGGTTCGCTGTTGTTCATTGCGGTGGTCCAAGTTTGAGCGTTGGTACTGTTAACTGTTTAGATTGCTTCAAAGTATTAAGGTCTAAACATTGAAATTGTTTCATAGCTAATAATATGAAGACCAAGATCTAATATCCTTAATGCTGGTATTTTAAGTTATTTTGATGTGTTTCACTGGTAACGTGAGATTTCAAAATTATTCCCTGTGCATTTACAAAAAAACTTGCTTTTCATACGTGCGTTTGTGTACACACATCAAAGTTACCATTCAAGTTACTCTACTCATTGGATCAAGCAATTTTCATAATGTTGGTATAACAATTATTTGGAGTAGTGTGAGTGTAAATGTAAATTTTCAGAGTGACATTCCTTCTGGTGGAAAGTATAACCTTGTGTAATCACTACAGGAAATTACTTTCTAGATATGTATTTGTTTGTGTAAATTATTTGTACATGCATATTAGTATTACATTTTCAAACATAAAAAGTTATTACAGATAAGGCATCAAAGAGAGCAGTTTCCAACTGCTTAAAATAGTCAAAAATGATGGAAGTTGGGAAGATCTTATTTTAACACATGTGTTGACATTACAAATTCTATTCTAAGTCACCTCAGCTGAGTTTTTAGAGATGAGGTGTGGTGTATTTCTGAATCAAACTTTTAATGGACACTAGCAATGTCTTTGGGGAAAAATTAAATTTAAAATTTTCTCACACCCACTCCAACTTATTTGTTCTGATAGTTACTTTCTGATATGCCTTTGCTAACATGCCACTACCTATCAACAATGTCTTTGCAGAAGCTCAAATTATGTTCTGGATTGATTGTGCAATAGAAGCATTAGAGGAATGTCATGAGCATTATCAATTCAGAAGATTGTTCTCAACCTAATGACAACTTTGAATTAGTTTGTCATAATTTTCAACTTAACCAAATCATTCCAGTTCTTCATGTGTTAAAGTAGTAATAAATTCACTCAACGTATTTGGTCAATATTGATTTTAGGCCTTTCTCGGAAATTAATAATTCCGTTCCAAAGAATCACTAAAAGAACCCATTCAAAAACGTTTTACACGAATGACATTCTGCTCGCCTATGCGTTATTTTCGAGTTATTCAACTTTGAAGTTATAAGAACGTCGTATATCAAAGTGAAGGAACGGACACGTAAATATGCTGTAATACGGTATTAACGTAACGATGAGTGAGGTTGGGATANGTGTTCCTCTAGTGATTCTTTGGAACGGAATTATTAATTTCCGTGAAAGGCCTAAAATCAATATTGACCACGTATTTTTATGAAACAATGTCAATTGTTAAAAAATTCTCTAACTCTGTCGTCTATGAAAAGCGACGTTTCGATGTACGAACATCCTGTTTAGGCTAAAATTGTTCAGGAGAAAATTTCCAGTCATATTGATAAAATGCAAATCAAATACTCAAAGCTACATCTGACAAAGTTATAAAGTTGGAAATGACAGCACAAGAAAATGACAAGAAACTAAATTTGTACCACAGCAATATGTACTACTGTAGTAAGATTAGGTAACAGTATTAACATATTTTTAGGATTACACCTAGCGCAATACTGTTACCTACACCTTCTTATTTTACTTTTAAAAGCCCAAGTTCAATTAAATAAACTCAAGTTTAATTCAAAACAAATCAAGTTTAATTTTAAAATTGTCAAGGATATTTTAAAACAGATCAAGTTAAATTTTGAAAAGCTTATGTTTCTAAAATTGTTTACCTAGAATATGTACTTGACCTTTTATAAATTGAACGTGACCTTTTTTTCATCAAAATTGAGTGCTTTAAATTGAATTTGAGCTTTTTTAAATTGATCTTAATGCATTTTAAAATTAAACTTGAGATTTTTTAAGTTAACTTGAGCATTTTAAAATCAAATTTGAGCATTTTTGAAGCAAACTAAAGCATTTTTTAAATATAACTTGAGTTTTTTCACATCAATCTTGAGCTTTTTCACTTTGAACCTGAGCTTTTTCACTTTGAACCTGAGCTTTTTCACTTTGAACTTGAGCTTTTTCACTTTGAACTTGAGCTTTTTCACTTTGAACTTGAGCTTTTTTACATTGAACCTGACGTTTTTCACATTGAACTTGACCTTTTCACCTTGAACTCGGCCTTTTTCACATTTAACTTGACATTTTTTGCACTGAACTTGAGCTTTTTAAAATTGAAATTGAGCATTTTAAAATCAAACTTGACCTTTTTTAAATTTAACATGAGGTTTTTCGAATTTGACCTGAGGTTTTTTAAATTAAACTTGAGGTTTTTTTATATTGAAGTTGAGGTTTTTTAAATTGAAGTTGAGGTTTTTTAAATTGAAGTTGAGGTTTTTTAAATTGAAGTTGAGGTTTTTTAAATTGAAGTTGATGTTTTTTAAATTGAAGTTGAATTTTTTTCAATCGAAGTTTAGTTTTTCAATTGAAATTGAGCATTTTAAAATCAAACTTGACCTTTTAAATTAAACTTGACCTTTTTGAAATTGAACTTGAGCTTTTTCACATTGGACATGAGCTTTTTTAAATTGAACTTGAGGTTTTTAAATTCAACTTGAGGTTTTTTAAATTTAACTTGAGGTTTTTTGAATTGAACTTGAGGTTTTTTAAACTTAACTCGAGGTTTTTTAAACTTAACTTGGGGTTTTTTAAATTTAACTTGAGGTTTTTAAATTGAAGTTGAGTTTTTTTACATTGAAGTTGAGTTTTTTAAATTGAAGTCGAGTTTTTTTACATTGAAGTTGAGTTTTTTTAAATTGAAGTTGAGTTTTTTTAAATTGAAGTTGAGTTTTTTTAAATTGAAGTTGAGTTTTTTTAAATTGAAGTTGAGTTTTTTTAAATTGAAGTTGAGTTTTTTTAAATTGAAGTTGAGTTTTTTTAAATTTGAAGTTGAGTTTTTAAATTGAAGTTGAGGTTTTTAAATTGAAGATGAGGTTTCTTGAATTGAACTTGAGGTTTTTTAAATTTAACTTGAGGTTTTTTAAATTTAACTTGAGGTTTTTTAAATTTAACTTAAGGTTTTTTAAATTCAACTTGAGGTTTTTTAAACTTAACTCGAGGTTTTTTAAATTTAACTTGAGGTTTTTTAAATTGAAGTTGAGGTTTTTTAAATTGAAGTTGAGTTTTTTTAAATTGAAGTTGAGTTTTTTTAAATTGAAGTTGAGTTTTTTTAAATTGAAGTTGAATTTTTTAAATTGAAGTTGAGTTTTTTAAATTGAAGTTGAGGTTTTTTAAATTGAAGTTGAGGTTTGTTGAATTGGAGTTGAGGTTTGTTGAATTGAAGTTAAGGTTTGTTGAATTGGAGTTGAGGTTTTTTAAATTGAAGTTGAGGTTTGTTGAATAGAAGTTGAGGTTTGTTGAATTGGAGTTGAGGTTTGTTGAATTGAAGTTGAGGTTTGAGGAATTGAAGTTGAGGTTTGTTGAATTGGAGTTGAGGTTTGTTGCATTGGAGTTGAGGTTTGTTGAATTGAAGTTGAGGTTTGTTGTATAGAAGTTGAGGTTTGTTGTATAGAAGTTGAGGTTTGTTGAATTGAAGTTGAGGTTTGTTGTATTGAAGTTGAGGTTTGTTGAATTGAAGTTGAGGTTTGTTGTATAGAAGTTGAGGTTTGTTGTATAGAAGTTGAGGTTTGTTAAATTGAAGTTGAGGTTTGTTGAATTGAAGTTGAGGTTTGTTGTGTAGAAGTTGAGGTTTGTTGTATAGAAGTTGAGGTTTGTTGTATAGAAGTTGAGGTTTGTTGTATAGAAGNTGAAAACTTTCCTGTGGAGGTAAAAGCGGCATGAATCTCGATCGTGTTTAGATGTCTAAATGTCTTTGTCATTCATTATTCAGTATTATTCATTCTCTTTGTAATTAGGCAGTTCCCAGAATGGGGTGAGCATTTTATTTCGATTTATCACACACAAGTACATTCTATATTTAATTTATAGATGACGAAGCCTCAGCGATGTGTGGGCGTCAGTCTGCACGTCACCAGCTCGTCATGACGGTGGTGTGGCCTTGGAAATGTCCTACTCTGGGTTAGGATAAACTCATCAACGGACGAAAATCTCTTTCAAGGAGCATTCCACCTGTCAGTTGATATAAGGTTCGTGTAAGCTCAAACAGTTCTTTTCGTTCATTAACTAATATCTTTCCCCTCGGGGGGATACAACTATTGTATTTATGAGAATTAACACTCCCATGGGATAAGCTCAAACAGTTCCTTTCGTTCATTAATTAATATCTTTCCCCTCGGGGGGATACAACTATTGTATTTATGAGAATTAACACTCCCATGGGGAAATGTGTGAGGGCCCGAGCTGAGAGTTACGAAGGCCTTTTTTTGTTGGAATAAAATGTTCTTGTTATGTTAACGGACCACCAGTTTTCAGTACGTTGCTGTCCTGTTTTTCTGCACCTACCATTGTCTTCTTCAACTTTTATCTTGTTTCATGAACTTCTTTCTCAACTCACTGTTTCCATGTCCCTTCTGCATAGATTCCGGGTTTCCTTATCTCCAAACTAAATGGTGCCTCCCGCTTTCCTCTCATCGAAATGCTCGTTTTAGCTGTTGGGGAGTCGTAAACTAACGTGATATATAACTAATATCTTATCTAGCATTCCGTTATAGTAATACCCCTTCCGGAGGATACGATTATTGAATCTTTGGGAATTAGCTCTCCCAGGGGGAAAATGTGAGGGCCCAAGCTAAGAGCTAGTTAGGCGTTCTGTTTGTTGAACTATAATGCTTTTGTATGTTATGGACCTTTTTTTCCCCGGTTCACTGATGTCCTGTTTTTCAGCAACTACTACTTTCTTCTTGAACTTCGATCTTCCTTCATGAACTTCTTGCGCAACTTATCGTTTCTATGCTCCTGCTGCATTAATTCCGCGTTCCCTTAACCCCACACTAAATGGTGCCTTCCTCCTTCCTCTCTTTGGAGCGCATTTATTTTTCGGTGGATAAGAAGGCTTAAACTAACTAATAATTATCTTTCGTCACAGTGATGCAAATAAAGGGATTTATTGATCCAAAGTTTTTAAAACAAATACTGGCAGATCGGTTGCAACGTTTGAAAACGTATTAGCATTGCAGTGGGCAGAATCAATAATTTAATGCTAATATGACTAATCTGTTTTTTCGTTCAAGAATTGGTTATTCTTAAATGCTATTTGAGCATAGCATGGAAGTCAGTCCTCAATGTTGCGTTTTGATATCAGTTTTTCTTTATCCACAGAACATCATTTGATTCAAATTTAAAAGCCAAATGGGTTCAAAGTTTCCTATAAAATAAATTATCAATAACTTGAACGTCCAGCTGTCCAATAGGTTACCGATATCAAGTGTTGTGATCAGGGTTAGGTTAATCGACTGATTCTCTGATTGCAGCCAAAGCCTGATGGGCCAAATGTTGCGCCTGGCTGGATTGCTTGCCTGGCTTGCTCCGAACAAAGTGGTAGTTGGAACACAGTCATTCGGCAAATGGTGATTTATTTTATTTTGTTTTCATTTGCACAGTTAATATTTACTAATGTATTTCAATTTATCAGATGCTTTAGCTGCAGTCGGGTATGATGAAGATATGAAACTGAAGGCGTCAGCCATCCAAGAGGTGCTGCGTCGTTGCAACGATTGGGCTGGCTCAGAGACGGTGGATTGAATCAGAAAAGTGGCCGGATGAAACCAGTACACTTCCTCAAAGTCTACTTGCTTGTTCATCGCTCACTTTGACTGCCTCTCAGTCGCCTTATTTGCTAGCTTCGTCGACATCAGGTCATGATGCTCCTCCCATGAGCTGGGTTTAGACAGAGGGTGCTTTCCTCGAGGCAACGCCCTTTCTCCCTCCCCGCCTCTTCAAAAAATCCTTAAACCCCCGATCTAATGCCTTTCACCCGTTCCCCACGCGTGTCGTCGCTGCCAACGTTCATGCTGGAAAAACTCATGGGCGACTGACCAGTTTTACCAATTTAGCGGATTTTCGGCTAGTTCTAGAGTAATGAGATTCCATCTAGCTCCTTAAAATCACGATATAGCTCCTAGCGGAAAATCTAGAGTATTTGAAGTACGGCTTGGCTATAATTTACCTACTTTCATATTTTAGGCGCAATTATTTATAATTATTGAAAAAAAGTGTCGAACTAATGATATAATTTCTAGCGGTCAAGTTCAGTACATGTAGCGATTTTTTCGGCGACACATCATTCCATGCCAGCGGCAGCCAGTCATGGGTTGGTTGCGGTGAGTAGCGTGTGTTAGAAAGTGTGGCGTAATTACTTATGCTTAAGCAGTGGTCGCAATACTTTCGATAAAGTGGGATGTTTTTTCCTGAATTTAGAGGCTGGCTACTGCCTTACATGCTGACAATGCAAAGGCATATTGGGACTATTGTAAATATACCATAAACGTAAAATTATGTGCGCTAAAAACGCGTGATGTGAGCCAAAAACAACAATTTTTCGCATGTTGGCGGGAGTGTTCGTCAGCCAAAAATCACAGCTTTTGATAAAGACGCTTCAGAGTGTAGCAGAGGGTAAATTATGTTTGCATATCGCAGAATGTAGTTCCTTCGCAATTGCTGACCATTTTTCGTGAGTGTGTTGCAGTTCATTTACTGCCTGTTAAACGGCACAGGGCATCAAACTTCATTTCATGAAGTGCATGGAAATTTTTGTGAATGTTCTTGCACTTCATTTTGCCAGTACACTGTGTGCTGATATATCTCAGAAAAGTTAAGCATACCAATTGCTGAAAGCACCGATACATCAGATAATAAGTTACTTGGTGAGATATTTTAGCATATCATTCAAATCATTGAGAGAGGATGTTTCGACACAAGTCGGTCCGATGCTTATGCCACTCAATTCAATGGTCAGTATCTAATGCTTGAGCAGAAGCCCCATTCAGAAATGTAAATTTTATGGTTAACGAATCCTAATTGATTCTCTCAATCAGCTAAGAGGCAAGCGCCTTATTCTGCCATAACTACAATGGGAAAAAAATGAAAAGCATTGAAGTAGCATGAAACAAAATGAGCTTGTTACAGAAGAACAATATTGAATCCACGACAGAACTTAAGGTAGAAGTAACTGAATCTAAAAATGCTGCAGGCAACAATCCATTCAATCACGTTTCTTCCATAGCAATTAATTTATTAGCATTGCCACGCTCAAACGAAAATGAAGAAACACTTTTTTGTTAAATAAATTTAGTCCATACTTGCAAGTCACTTTTTAATTTGTTTAACGTGCTATGCTGACTTATTTGTTGTAATTTACTGTCAAAACAAAATAAATCATTAAATCTAGCTGATTTCTGTTAGATATCTAGCTCCTTGCTGCGCCATAGAGTTGGCAACACTGCGACTGACTTGGCAGTGCATAATTGGTAGTCTTAAAAGTAGGGTGTATATNTGAAGTTGAGGGTTGTTAAATTGAAGTTGAGGGTTGTTAAATTGAAGTTAAGGGTTGTTAAATTGAAGTAGAGCTATTTTAGATAAAAATTGAGTTTTTAAATTAAAGGTCAAAAGATGTAGTCTCACCAGTACTTATTGCTGTGGTAAATATTTTGCTTCTAATCATTATCTAGTGCTGTCAATTGCAAAATTATCACTCTATCTGATGTAGCTTTGAGTATTAAATTTGCATTTATCAACGTGACGAAATTTTTTTATGTGCATTTTCAGCCTGAAGATGATGTTTGTACATGAAAATATTGCTTTTGATAAACTACAGAGTTAGTGAATTTTACTACTATTGACAGTGGATCAATAAAAATATGTTCAGTAAATTTCTTCCTACTATTTTCACCGTGATGTTCTGGAAAAATTTTGTAACGTTGAAAAGTTGTAAAAGAAATAATGGTCAATATCGGGTTTAATGAGATCACAGAAAATCAAAATTCCATTTCAAAGAATCAATAGAATACCATATTTAAAAACGTTTTTCATGAATGACATTCTGCTCGCTGATGCGTTAATGCGAGTTATTCAACTTAGAAGCTATAGGAACGGCACTCCTGAAATTGGTTTCCCGCGCAAAAGGAGAGGGTGTTTCAACAATGACGCAAGTGCACGGAGCGGAATAAAGTTCTTGTTTTTGCAATATATAACGTAAATAATTATTTGCCGACCCCGCGGTGACACTTTTACGATGTCAGTTAAGAACACAATAACAATTAGCGGGACTTCAATGGTGAATCATTTTATTCCAGTTTCAAAATGGCGGCGATAGTAGCGAAACCGGTTTCGCTAATATTTAATGTAAAATACAGCGCAAACGAGAAATAGTAAATTACCTTATTTTAAAAGGTTTTACATGAATGAAATTCTGCTCACTGATGCATTATTTTCGAATTATTTAACTTTGAATTTATAGAAACTGCGCTCATGAAATGGATCTTCCCGCGCTAAAGGAGAGCTTGTTCCAACAATGCCGGAGCGGGGGAAAAGTTTTGTTTGTGCAATTTATGGCGTAATTTAATAGTTGCTAATCCCGCCGAGCCTGTAGAGCTTGAGCCCACTTCTAGGATGTTTTAGTTAATAACACAATAAAGGTTATCACCCAAAAATATTAGCGGGACTGGAATTATTAAGACTTAAATCGATATGCACTCGACATGTTTCAATATGGCGGCGACCTTAGAGCATTAGCGAAACCGTAGGAGTGAATACCGTAGATTTAATTTCCGGATATTTTTATACCGTAATATTTTTGGGTGGTAACCTTTATTGTGTTATTAACCAAAACATCGTAGAAGTGGGTTCAGGCTCCGCGGGATTGGTAAACCGTAAATTCACTGGAACTGCTGTGGAAAACGAAAATTTTAAAGTTGACTAACTCGAAAATAACGCATCAGCGAGCAGAACGTCATTCATGAAAAACGTTTTTAATTATGTCCCTATAGTGATTCTTGGGGACCGAATTTTAATTTTCTGTGATCGCATTAAACCCGATATTGACCGAAATAATCTAGTTTTTCACCCTTGCCTTGATGTACTTGGTACTGTCTCCAAACCTTGCGTTAATGATTGATTAATTTCAGAATCATCCAATAATTCAAATGAAGGGAATTGCTCCTAGTTTCCTTCAATTCTTAGTCACTTCCTGATAAACGTTTAGACTTGTTCAGTAAATCTGTTTCATTCAACAGTCAAAATTCAGTATGTGATACTTTTATTGATAACAGCACAGAGTCAATCTATAAAATTTTGAAACTCAGTGAGTGAAATCCATCTAGATTTGCTTGAGTCTGAAGCTAGAAACAAAAGTTCTTTTCATGCAATTCCTCCAATGAAGCCTTCGCTGATGCCTCAAGTAAACTAAAATCTGTCAAGATGAAATGTAAAGTATCTCTTATGATTCAGTACTAATGCTTTATGTCGCTCATTGGACATTTCTTTCATTCCCATAACAGGGTGTCTACTAGGTAGTTACGTAGTAAAAAGTAGAAAAATTTGAAAAAGTAGCAAAAAAGGAAGTAAGGAGTAGTGAAATTCGCCTCAGGGGCCAACTTTACCTGTCAGGATTGTAAAAAATTGTGAAGTGTGAAAATTTACTGAAAAGTAAAAGTAAAGTACATATGTATATAGAGTTTGAAGATTTTCAAAAATTCATTTCTCCCAGAATCAAATATTTGCGGCAGTTTATGGGAAATATTCTTATTAGAGGATTGGATAATACCGCGGTGTCTATTAGTTTCCAGTCAGTTTATTTTTTTTCATATAATGAGCTGTTGCTCTCATTGTTGAAAGATGTTAAGACAGGGTCTTTGCCAAACATTTGTTAGGGTCCATTTGGGAAGGGGTCAATAAAAAATGAGTGTTTTTTGCAATTATGGTTCGGATGCTTCATTTAGTAATAAGTTTCAACTTAGTATTTTATGTATTAATCACCTTGAAATTTTTTTTTACCCATGCTAAGGCGTGTATTATTGACTCAAACTACTCATTATAGGATGATTTCTTACATCCTGGACATTTTGACAACATTCATTGTGTAAAAATAAGGAAGGAATTTTTTGCTGCTGTTGAAGGTCGTAAAAAGTAGTAAAATTTGAAAGTGAAACATTAGGAGACACCCTGCATAATGTTTGTTTGAATTGTTTTGATGTTTCTGTGTAAATGTAAAATTCTAAAATGAATTTCCTTCTAATGAGGAACACATAACAGTGTACATTTATTACCAGAAATTACTTTCCAGGAAAATTGTGTGTGTGGAATAAATTTAGATATTCTGATTTTGTTTGTGAATATGGATAGATATAATAATTCATTACCGAAATGACATCAAAGATACCAGTTTCCAATTGCATTCAGTAGGCAACATGGATAAAGTTATTGAAAAATACTGTGAAAATGTGAAGTTGTTCAGAGATTGTACACCTTAAACTTTTCATTACCAGAATGAATAACACAAATTACGCTCTGAATTACGCTTTGCTGTACCTACTCTCAGAGGCTAGGAATTATTGCACATAGGCTGGACTGACTGGCCTATCCACCGTTTATTTAGAATGTAACACTCCATGAAAACTTCCCTGTGGAGGTAAAAGCGGCATGAATCTCGATCGTGTTTAGATGTCTAAATGTCTTTGTCATTCATTATTCAGTATTATTCATTCTCTTTGTAATTAGGCAGTTCCTAGAATGGGGTGAGCATTTTATTTCGATTTATCACACACAATTACATTCTATTTTTAATTTATAGATGACGAAGCCTCAGCGATGTGTGGGCGTCAGTCTGCACGTCACCAGCTCGTCATGACGGTGGTGTGGCCTTGGAAATGTCCTACTCTGGGTTAGGATAAACTCATCAACGGACGAAAAGCTCTTTCAAGGAGCATTCCACCTGTCAATATAAGGTTCGTGTAAGCTCACACAGTTCTTTTCGTTCATTAACTAATATCTTTCCCCTCGGGGGGATACAACTATTCTATTTATGAGAATTAACACTCCCATTGGGAAAATGTTTGAGGGCCCGAGCTGAAAGTTACGAAGGCCATTTTTTGTTGGAATAGAATGTTCTTGTTATGTTAAGGACCAGCAGTTTTCGGTTCGTTGCTGTCCTGTTTTTTGCACCTACCACTGTCTTCTTCAATTTTTTTCTTGTTTCATGAACTTCTTTCTCAACTTACTGTTTCCATGTCCCTTCTGCATTGATTCCGCGTTCCCTTATCTCCATTCTAAATGGTGCCTCCCGCCTTCCTCTCATCGAAACACTCGTTTTAGCTGTTGGGGAGTCTTCAACTAACATGATATCTAACTAATATCTTATCTAGCATTCCGTCATAGTAATACCCCTTCCGGGGGACACGACTATTGAATCTTTGGGAATTAGCTCTCCCAGGGCGAAAATGTGAAGGCCCAAGCTAAGAGCTAGTTAGGCGTTCTGTTTGTTGAACTATAATGCTTTTGTATGTTATGGACCTTTTTTTCCCCGGTTCACTGATGTCCTGTTTTTCAGCAACTACTACTTTCTTCTTGAACTTCGATCTTCCTTCAAGAACTTCTTGCGCAACTTATCGTTTCTATGCTCCTGCTGCATTGATTCCGCGTTCCCTTAACTCCATGCTAAATGGTGCCTTCCTCCTTCCTCTCTTTGGATCGCATTTATTTTTCTGTGGTAGGAAGGCTTAAACTAACTAATAATTATTTTTCGTCATAGTGATGCAAATGGAGGGATTTATTGATCCAAATTTTTTAAAACAAATACTGGCAGATCGGTTGCAACGTTTGAAAACGTATTAGCATTACAGTGGGCAGAATCAATAATTTAATGCTAATGTGACTAACATGTTTTTTCGTTCAGTTCAAGAATTGGTTATTCTTCAATATATTTGAGCATAGCATGGAAGTCAGTCCTCAATGTTACGTTTTTATATCAGTTTTTCTTT
This sequence comes from Platorchestia sp. MABIK, assembly GCA_014220935.1. NCBI lineage: Eukaryota > Metazoa > Arthropoda > Malacostraca > Amphipoda > Talitridae > Platorchestia > Platorchestia sp. MABIK. The sequence continues at coordinate 69,007 of JACJUY010004028.1, read as the reverse complement.
ATCCACAGAACATCATTTGATTCAAATTTAAAAGCCAAATGGGTTCAAAGTTTCCTATAAAATAAATTATCAATAACTTGAACGTCCAGCTGTCCAATAGGTTACCGATATCAAGTGTTGTGATCAGGGTTGGGTTAATCGACTGATTCTCTGATTGCAGCCAAAGCCAGATGGGCCAAATGTTGCGCCTGGCTGGATTGCTTGCCTGGCTTGCTCCGAACAGAGTGGTAGTTGGAACACAGTCATTTGGCAAATGGTAATTTATTTTATTTTATTTTTATTTGCACAGTTAGTATTTACTACTGTATTTCAATTTATCAGATGCTTTAGCTGCAGTCGGGTATGATGAAGATATGAAACTGAAGGCGTCAGCCATCCAAGAGGTCCTGCGTCGTTGCAACGATTGGGCTGGCTCAGAGACGATGGACTGAATCAGAAAAGTGGCCGGATGGAACCAGTACACTTCCTCAAAGTCTACTTGCTCTTCATCGCTTACTTTGACCGCTTCTCGGTCACCTTATTTGCTAGCTTCGTCGACATCAGGTCATCCCTGATGACCTGAGCTCTCTTGAGCTGGGCTTAGACAGAGGGTGCTTTCCTCGGGGCAACGCCCTTTCTCACTCCCCGCCTCTTCAAAAAACTCCTAAACCCCCGATCTAATGCCTCTCACCCGTTCCCCATGCGTGTCGTCGCTGCTAACGTTCATGCTGGAAAAACTCATGGGCGACTGACCAGTTTTGCCAATTTAGCGAATTTTCGGCTAGTTCTAGAGAATTGAGATTCCATCTAGCTCCTAAAAATCACGATCTAGCTCCTAGCGAATAATCTAGAGTATTTGAAGTACGGTTTGGCTATAATTTACCTACTTTCATATTTTAGGCGCAATCATTTATAATTATAGGAAAAAAGTGTCGAACTATGATATAATTTCTAGCGGTCAAGTTCAGTACATGTAACGTTTTTTTCGGCGACACATCATTCCATGCCAGCGGCAGCCAGTCATGGGTTGGTTGCGGTGGGTAGCGTGTGTATGAAAGTGTGGCGTAATCACTTATCATGTCTGAGCAGTACACGCAATACTTTCGATAAAGTTGAAAGTTTTTTCATGAATTCAGAAGCTAGCTACTGCCTTACATGCTGACAATGCAAAGGCATATTGGGACTATTGTAAATGTACCATAAACGTAAAATTGTGAACGCTAAAAAAATATGAGCTAAAAACAACAATTTTTCGCATGTAGGCGGGAGTGTTCGTCAGCCAAAAATCACAGCTTTTGATAAAGACGCTACAGAGTGTAGCAGAGGGTAAATTATGTTTGCATNGAAATTTTTGTGAATGTTCTTGCACTTCATTTTGTCAGTAAACTGTGTGCTGATATATCTCAGAAAAGTTAAACACACTAATTGCTGAAAGCACTGATACATCAGATAATAACTTACTTGGTGAGATATTTTGGCAAATCATTCAAATCATTGAGAGAGGATGTATCGACACAAGTCGGTCCGATGCTTACGTCACTCAATTCAATTGTCAGTATCTAATGCTTGAGCAGAAGCCATGCTCAGAAATGTAGATTTTATTGCTAAAGAAACCTATTTTTGATTCCCTCAATCAGCTAAAAGGCAAGCGCCTTATTCTGACATAACTACAATGGAAATAAATGAAAAGCATTTAAGTAGCATGAAACAAAATGAGCTTGTTACAGTAGAACAATATTGAATCCACGACAGAACTTTAGGTAGAAGTAACTGAATCTAAAAATGCTGCAGGCAATTCATTCAATCACGTTTCTTCCATAGCAATCCATTCAATCACGTTTCTTCCATAGCAATTAATTTATTAGCATTGCCACGCTCAAACGCCGATGAAGAAACACTTTTTTGTTAAATCAATTTAGTCCATACCTGCAAGTCACTCTTTAATATGTTTAACGTGCTATGCTGACTTATTATTTGCTTTAATTTACTGTCAAAACAAAATATTTCATTCAAAAATTTTCCAGCGGATTTCTGTTAGAAATCTAGCTTCTTGCTGCGCTATAGAGTTGGCAACACTGCGACTGACTTGGCAGTGCATAATTGGTAGTCTTAAAAGTAGGGTATATATCTCAGTTGTTCTGCCGTCATGTCTTCATGCCTGATCCCAAACCAAAAAGTTTCCCCTGATCTAGAAAAGGAGCGAGGGCTTAAGTTTTAACATTGATAGATTTATTAAAAGCAAGGCTTCAGTCTAATTGTACTTATTGTGCCTGTAAATTTAATTTCTTCATGAAGTACTATAGCTTCTAGGTTGCCGACTTTGAAATAATCTGTTGCTGAAATAATTTTTACATTTAATTCAAAAGTACGTACCTGTTAACAATCGTAACACATAATTTTCGCTGTTATGCTATTATTTCCACAGGATGACTCGTGATAAGACTTGGATATAATTTGTGTAACTTATTTCTGTAATTCTTGAATTCTTCACGAATACGTTGTTCTTGTGCTGGCCTCCGTGGAATAGTTTGCAGGTTCAAAACATGAGGTATTACCAGCATTACAAAAATTCCTGAATTCCGTAAAATTTACACTCCTGAGTCGGACTATCATTAAGAATTTAAAGACGAAGAAAACAGCACGGAGAGGTATCATATTTAATAGAATTTATGAAACTAAATTTAAAATATCTGAATTAGTCAATT
>JACJUY010004028.1:51699-65115 GCA_014220935.1 Platorchestia sp. MABIK | reverse complement strand
CCAGGGGGAAGATGTGAGGGCCCGAGCTGAGAGTTAGGTGGGCCTTCTTTGTGTTGAAATAAAATGTTCTTTGCTATGTTAAGGACGACCTTTTTCGGTTCACTGCTGTCCTGTTTTTCAGCACCTACTATTTACTTCTTTAACTTGTATCTTGTTTCATGAACTTCTTTCCGAACTTTTTATTTCTATGCCCCCTCTACATATATTCCGCATTCCCTAATATCCATACTAAACGGTGCCTTCCTCTTTCCTCTCTTCGATGCGCTTTTTTTGTAGCGGTTAGGGAGGCTTAAACTAAACTATGATCTAATCTAATCTTGAAACTAGTGTTTACTGATCGTACTAACTGATGTCGGATCTGTTCATCTATTTCTGGTACCGAAAAGGACCCCACTGTATTTCGCTTTTTTCCTTGGATTTCATTTTTGTTTTATTGAACCAGGAGGTCTCGGCATTACGAAAACTTCAGTGGCTGGAATGTCAAAAAAACGGATGTCAAAATAATATTTTTATCTACGAATTAATGAGCTCATTCGATACAAGTACCCCCTCAGAGGTATACAGCTATTGTATCTATGGGAATTAGTGCTCCCAGGGGGACAATGTGAGGGCCCGAGCTAATGGTTAGGTAGTCTTTTCTTTTGTTAAAATAACATAGGTTCTTGTTTTGTTACGGACCAACTTTGTTTCGGTTCACTGCTGTCCTGTTTTTTCAACACCTACTACTTTCTCCTTCGACTTTGATCTTGTTTCATGAACTTCTTTCTCATCTTACTGTTTCTATGCCCTTTCTGCATAGATTCCACGTTCCCTTAACTCCATACTAAATGGTGCCTTCTTCCTTCCTCTCTTTGGATCTCATTTGTTGAGGATAGGAAGGCTTAAACTAACTAATAATCTAATCGATACCAGTACTCACTGATCGTACTAATTTGATTTGGCATCTGTTCAGCTATTTTTGGTACCAAAAAGAACTCAATGTATGCTGAATTTTTTCTGCGGTTTTATTTTCGATTAATCGAACATGAGGTTTTGGCATTACGAAAATTTATGTGCCTAATAGCACCAGTTTTATGGAAAAGTTCTATTTGAAAAATTCGAGTTGTTCATTTTTTTATGATGTGAATGTCTTGTAAATTTAGAATCCCATAGAGAGTACAACCGTCGGATCCGCATGGAAGCGGGAGGTGGAGGGTAACTTTTTCTGAAGAGGTATAGCTGTGGAGGATAATTCCGCCCTCTGTTACTTGCGACTCGAAAGCATTAGTGCGGGCCCTAGCTGTCGTCTCCTCATCCCAATTAAAGGACGAAGATGTGTAGTGGTTGAGAGGGCTGGTCATTGTAGATATTTGATGTCTAAGAATGGAAGTGTGCAAATTTTATTTAAAATTGGAAAAATTTTCTCAGTAATCGGTTGCTTGATGAGTCCTTTTGTGGTGGTAGTTAATTTTAAATGAATGTTTTATACGTAGTGTTAGCAGTGATGAGTCTTACAAACAACCTGAGATGGAATTCTTTGCGTGCCGAAGATATTTTTGTAAGAATGTTTTTCAATGGTCAAATGTCTGCTGTTGAAATTGAAATGAATATATTTATTGAACAGCTGTAATGTTTTAACCTATTTATAAATCAGTGGCGATTTGAAATGACCTGATATTGTACTGTGAGACTTATCGTAATAGTCTCGTGTTCTACGATGAAGATGACAATTTGAGCCCTTTTACTGTAGCATTCATCTGCATCGCAGCCATTTTTTCTAATGATGCATTGTTACTTGTTACAATAGGCCTCATCCAGTATTACTAATCTGTTCAATTATCGCAATTTGTAAGAAACTTGATGAAATATATACAGTATTAAACAAATTTGTTGAATTTGAATAAGTAATTTCGATAATTCTTGTGTGATGTCTTCAAATTCACGTTAACTGGACAGATGCGTTTCACGAGATGTGGCTTATTGTTTTTGGAAGCAATTCGCAATTTTTGGGAAAAATCGTTGCACTGCTTATGAATCTCCCGGAATACAGTGGCTAGAGACGCCATTTTTAACGTTAAATTACCGTTAACTATCGTAAGTTTTGAACGAAGACGGACTATAATTACTGTTTAACTACCGGTAATTAACTGGTTAATTTCGTCGGTCTTCGTCCAAAATGTACGGTAAAAAACCGGTAATTTACCCTTAATCAGATGATAATATGAGACATTCGCGACACTAATTCCGACGATATCCGACGATATATCGTCAGCTTATAGGAAGAAGAAGATGATAACTACCGGTAAATTCAGATATAAATTATCGTCGGTCAGACGATAAATTTCTGATTGGGTTGCGGCCTTCTGCCCTTAATTAACGCAATTCTCTATTGCAGCCTGTGCCTTTAATTAACGTATCTCTCTAATGCGGCCTTGTGCCCTTAATTAACGTAATTCTCTATTGCGGCCTTGTGCCCTTAATAAACGTAATTCTCTATTGCGGCCATGTGCCCTTAATTAACGTAATTTTCTATTGCGGCCTTGTGCCCTTAATTAACGTAATTCTCTATTGCGGCCTTGTGCCCTTAATTCGCTTAATTCTCTTGTTGCGGCCTTGTGCCCTTCTCAATTAATTCAGTTGCTGATCAGTCTCTCCTTCGACAGTAGTCGTGGCACCGGGGGAGCGCTACTTGAGACGATGCCCAACCGGTTTAGTCTCTATCCCTCCGGGTCATAGTTGGGACTTCATGAACTTATCGATCTTCCCTGGGTTTCTTCAACGCTAGTGCTATTAAAAGATCTCTCATTCTATTCTATATTTTATCCCTGCTATAGTTGTCACGGCATCTTTTTTATCACTTGGCAAAACTGTTTTGCCAAGATCGAAAATTGTTGATGGAAATTGCATTATAGCACTCGTCAGAATGCTTTCGAAAGGCGGAAAATGGGGGCTTTGACAAAATTTACCCTGTCCTAAAGCTTAAGGCAACTGATCTGAAGTTGGCAACATCGACCCCGCCCATTGGACTGCATGTGGATCTCTTCCTTTCTTTGGTGCGCAGTCTGAGAAGTTAAAGAAAGAATTGACTGGTGTATTTTAGAAGTATTTTTCTGATGTGAATTTAAAATTGTATTGATAAACAACTTCAGAATATGATCGGCTTTTAATTATAAAGATAAGCTTCCTGCCGGAATGCAAGCTACTCTTGTTTATAAGTTTAGTTGTCCACGTTGTGCATCAGAGTACATTGGATGTACATCTCGTACTCGAGTTTGCGAGCACTTTGGTAGGAGCTTCAGAACAGGGTCAATTTTTTCCAAGCCCCTATTTTCCGCTGTTCGAGAGCATTCTGACGAGTGCTATAATGCAATTTCCATCAATCAATTTTTGATCTTGGCAAAACCACAGTTTTATACAGATATCCGTATTTTAGAGTCCTTGTACATTTCTTAACCTAAGCCGTGTTTAAACAACACTCGTAGTTCATTTCCTGTAGCCATAGCAAATAGATAATCGCAATTAACGCAATTTTATTGCTTGTTTTTAGATTTGTCATTCTAAAATAGTCTATTTTTATTTTTTACTTTGTACTTTCCAGAATTCTTACCACTGATGATGGCCTGCAGCCGAAACGTTTGAAATTAGGTTTTATTCGAACATATACCTTAAATGATGAAATTATTAAAGTAGCTTAGCTTGCTCTTTCATTTTTACTACGTTTGCCACGGCTCCCTGTGACTTTTATGATTCTATATCTTGTTCAATATCTTTCCCAATTTTTTCTTTGATGGTCACCGCCGAGTGGCAGTTTCTCCCTGACCTTGATGTCGGTGACAACCTGATGTCAAGCCAGTCGAATGACGGTGGTTGTGATCAAGAAAGTTGGATTTATGGAACCGGCGTCATCGCTTTAAAAATAAAGCCAATTTGCCTCAGCTGTAGGCGGACGGCCCCAGTAACGGAGCTGGTGCGCAGTTCGCTTCTGGCACTCAGCGTAGAAGGGAGCTGCCTATCCATGCTGCGTTCAAAGACTACTTCTCCAGAATGCCGAGCTTATGCATTATACACAAGTGCAGTAGTACTTTCAAAAAAAGATTCAGACATAAGTTTTCACATGTACACACAGAAATTTCATGGATTACAAACTTCAACATGAATACATTTAGCTGGTAAGTTAAAATTAGAGCACATAAACTACTTCAAAAAGAATAAATATCAAACTTGCTGCTCAACTTTTAAGTGATTCCGTTGCAGATGGATTTTTGTCTAAATAGTAATATTGACGGTTTTAGCAGTAGTGAGGCAACAATAAAATGTAGTAGTGAATTTGAAGTAATAAATTCCAAAAATGATTTGTCATATGGATGTCAGAAACCTATTAACTCACATAATACCGGCAATGCATTTTCTTCCCTTGATGAAGATACTTTGTATATAAAATCACTTTGGTGCCCAACATTTGTCAAACCAATGTGCTAGTCAGTGAGGAAAACAGGATTTAAAGGATTTTCAATTTGAACTAAATACATTATAAACTTGTTTTACAAAATTTTAAAACTGGGCATGTTGTTTTTACTTGCATATAAAATAAGTCAACATCATTTAAAATAAATTTTCTGAAAAATTTGAAGCAGAGCTGTTTGCAACAACAACCCAACAACAAAACAATTTGCTTGTTCTATAAACGTCTATTTGTTCACAACGAAATAAAAGATGTTCTTAATGGTTACTGCCCGTCTTTTGAAGATGTTAAAAAATTTGACAGCATATAATAAAGGCAACCCATCTTCATTAGTCTCATCTTGCGCTGTAACAGAGTTCAACAATTCGTGTTCTAAAAAATAATAATATCTGAAAATGTTCATCGTAAAGATGCATGCAGAGACGAAACGTGTACCAAGATTGTTCTAAATAGAAGACTACTTTAAATTTTTTCTAATTCAGTGTATTTTTATAACGTTGTTCCTTATATTGAGGATGCATAGAAAGAAAATTTAAATATGTTCTTTGTTGCGAATCAAGTGTAATTGCTCTTTATAAAAATAATGATTATAAAAATTCCTTGAAGTTCATTGATTTTAAAGAGATAGTGCAATTGACCTAACCACCAAAGGGTATCATCAGCTTATGTTTAATTGCTGAAAATAAATGTCAGCAAGATCTTGCTATGTGTATGAATCTTAATACTTACAATTTTTAAAAATGCTTAATTCTGCACTTCGTATTTGTATTGAAAAGAAACTGTTCACTTCACCTGAGAACCACTGTTTCGAAGTTGATCCTCTTCATAATCATGTTTATTTATTAATAAAATGTATTGTATCTCAATATATTACTTTACGGTGTCATCACTCTACTAAACTATTTAACGTAACCATTCATGAACAGAAAAACTTTGGCCGACAGATTTCAAATAAAATATTTTATTTTCAGGTAGGCAAATTTAATGCTTATATTCTATAACACTTGCTCTGTACAACAAAATTAAATTACTGTATGGTTGCAAAAATGTTCTTAACTAACTTAGAACACGCAGAAAAAATAAGGTATGTAGAGCGTACGTAATTATTCATATCTTAAGATTACTAGATGTAAGTGCTAAATAAATATTTCTTTGTAAATGTTGTTGTTCTTTATCATTCAGCGAGGACGCAATTGAAATATATGCCTAAGAAAAAACCACGTATAGCACAGAGTAGCGCAAGTCTGCCATTTCACAGCGCGGTGTTCAGTCGCTGATGTTGGAGGCATTGGTACACCTCCAGTGCCACACCACCTCCACAACTGGGGCCAAATGCCGGGTGGGCGAGGCGCACTAACTCCAATATCGCAGGATTTCTACCCCGCCCACCCCTGTCCCTCTACCTCCGAGTTGCTACATTGTCATTCGCGCCAATTTTTTAACTATGTAGTACTACTGAGGTTTATTAACCTATCTATTCGTTATACAGTTATCATTAATCACTACATTATGGGCCTTGCAGTGGCCGAGTGTACAGAGCGCTTGCGTTCTGTGCTTCCTGGATGGGTTCGAGCCCTGTACGCAGTGGTTGGCGTGAAAAACGCTGACGCGGCAAATCAGGGTCGTTGCCTGCAGTGTGGTCACTGTCCTCAAGGAATGTTACCTGGGCACTAAACGAAAGGAAAATAATGCCTTAAAGCTCGGGCGTGACTAGGGGCCTGGGGAACCCCTATCATGTATATTCCCTGTAAGAGTATCATGTCAATGATACTCAGCCACTCTCTACTAAAAGAGAAAAAGGCTCGGTATATACCAATATACGTATATACCATATACATTATAACCACTACAAGTACTTAGTAAGTGGATACTACAGCGGAATACCAAAGTTAATCTGCATTAAATCATCATAATAAGTTATGACAACGACCGCTGGTGTTTGGCCATTCGACCCTCCATCTTGGCACTCAAGAACAGGGATTCTCAAACTTTTTAACTTAACCTTAAACTAACTGAACTTGGCCTAACCTAACCCAACATAACCTAACTTAACCTAACTTATTTAACCTAACTTAAGTTAACCTAACCTAATCTAAATTACCCTAACCTAACATTTCTGTAGCTACTCGGAGGTGGAGGGAGAGGAGTGGGCGGGGTAGAAATCTTGCGATATTGGAGTCTGTGCGGGCGGGGCTTGGGACGGCAGAAGTGGCTTCACTCGCTGATTGGCAAAAGACGATGTCGCCTCCACCCATTTAAACCTCCTTAGTTGTGATAATGGTAATATGAGTACAAAAAAAGGTGATGTAATAGGGTTAATTTACGTTCACCGTTAAATGAAAAGTTCTAAATTAACACATGTGAATAAAATGTTTAAACTTAACAATTCACCATAATTAAAAAAAAATTCGGAATGCGATTTTGTAATGAAAACTATGGAGACTTGGTGTAGGAATTGTAAGGAGTTTAATCTCTACGAATGTTAAATTACTTGATTTGTTAATTAATTTACTAGCCAAAAAATTATCGATGTACAAAATGTAACGCTTTGTTGTCACAGACATCGTTTAGACGATGAAAAAGATACAAACACAACTGTTACCTAGCATCATTGTGAAAAAATTACAATATAAAAGCCTACCGTACTTAAATTCGCCAAACTCTGTGTCTAAATAAGTTATCGAACTCCCTAGTTCAAGTGTATTGATAGTTTAGTTATTAGAAGTCAATCGTTGTGAACATATGATCCTGTCGCTGCTGCTACTAAGATTAAGGATTGCATGGACGATTGTGTTCATAGCTTTAAAACACCGAAGACCTCACTCCCTCTCGGCAGTTTCCACGTCATCTCTTCAGGCAACTCCTTCCAATTTGCACTACTGAAGCACCTATTCGTCACATCAATGGCAGCCTGTTCCGCTAAGTAGATGAAGTGGAAACAAATTTCCCGTTAGGGGTAGAACGCTGTGCCTGTAAAACCGCTTTTGCGCACAAATATTGTGAAGATATTTTCGGTGAGGTAGAAATCATTCATAAGTTGGAGACGTTGAAAATTTTGTTGACTGATTATTTCTTGCTGTGGTTCATATAGGAAATTGAAGGACTGAGAAATCCACCATTTTTGAATGTTCAACACGATTCTCAAGGAAGTCTTTTCAGAAATCGGCATAGACCAATCCTGCCCTTGTACGGAAACACAATTATGATTGTGATGCTCCACAAGTCTTCTAAAGAAAGGTTTTTTGAGGTCTTTTTTGTGAGGAAACTTTCAATCATAGGTACTTCCTCAATTTCTTAAATACATTAATTGACTGAAAAAGTAGCAAGTTTAAAAACTGCTTTTCAAATGGAGACAATAATCCTACTCACAATAGTAGCAAGAATAAGAGATTTCGTGAAAATGAAATGCACTTTTATCAAGGAATAGATGTAAGTCATCAAAACCATAATGAAAACCATTGCTAAATTGACAGACAGTAATAAAGAAATCAAAATTTTTGTCTACTGAAACAATCGGAAAACCAGCGATAGTCCTGTTATACATCATTTTGTAGCTCAGTTGTCAGTGAATTATTAAACAGTGCCGTTGGGATTAGTTCATTTGCAGCCAAGAATGATCTGCGGTTTTTAATATTCAATAGTTAAATTTCCTCAACTAGAATAACCTTAAAGCGACGACTAAACGGTCGTATTAGAAATTCACTCGTCTAAGCATTCTAGTGTTGATATTGTTTGAATAGTGTTAAAACATGTAAAATGCTAACATTATGTAAAACGGCCGTGGACATTATGCAAAATTTTCTCAAAAAGAAAATATTCTCACGGAAGAAGCCCTGCACAATCATTAATTTATTACTTCTTTTGATGAAATTAAAAATGGTTCTTTAACTCTCAAATTAATCAAGAAAACTGGCCCTTAGAATGTCATAGCATTTGTCGAACTCATCCAGTTTTTAACGTTCGATACGGTCCCGTAAACACGTAATGAGTAAACTCGTAAGGCCATATTGCAATTCTTTGTCTAATATGTTGTGTGAGTCTGTTGGTATATATTATTATATTGCGTTAAACTTAGTTACTTAAATGCATTTACTTTCCTGCGAGGTAATCGGTATCTTTTCAATTTGATGATGAATTCAGGGGCATCGAAACGTTGCATTTCGTACGTTGAATTTTTTTCTTCTAGTGAATCGTTTTGAAGCTTTAAACATATTTCAACATGCTGAGAGCTCCAACTGCACCTTGTGCCTAAAGAATTTTTATTCTGAGTGAGTAAAGATTTCTAAATATTATTAACAACGGAGAAATGAACACCCTTGAAATGGATCTATCCACATTTGTTGAAGGACACATCATTGGGTTTCATCAGATTTGAATTTAACTAGGGACATCCACAGTATACAGTAACGATTATAAATGTCAGAACGACAAAGTGAACAATAGTGTATGAAATAGAATTTCATTTCGTTTTAAGTATTACAGTGCGTGGGAGTACGATGTTGAAGATGGCTCATTTTATGACGATGTTACCAAATGTATAACCGCGGCTAAAATCTTTAGTCGTGTAGTTTGGCTTGTGAAGACTTTCTATAATAAAACTCACCGCATTAAATATGACGATGGCGTAAAACGGGGTAGACTCAGCCATATGGTTTAGTCACAGATTATAGATTGGCGAGACGTTAACATAAAAACAACCCAGCCCGTGGTCTCGGGAGATCCGTCATGGTGAGGGAAAGCTAAGCGCCCACAAAAAGAACATACCCCTTCCTCCCTTTGGAAACACCCCCTTCCCCTCCTCCCCTGGCGGAGCACCGTCCACGACTGCAAGGGGACATGAGTAGGAGGACACTCAGGACCGGGACACGGGGCCGCGTGGTCAAGCATTTATCTCTGAGTATCGGGTTGCGAGCGAGAGCAGTGAGACTTTGAAGGTCGCGACAAGATAGAGTCAAGGGACTTGGCGTCGAGCGTCGAAGCCGAGCGGGACTGTTAGCGACTTACATAAGTCCGATTTCGAGCGCACTAGATTGTCTAATCGCGCAGGAGTCCTTTGATAAAATCAACTGGTTCAAATATCCCGGGTTTAAATCCAGGGTTTGTTCATGAGTGCGTGCCGAGACCCTCTACCAGGGTCCAGGTCATGGTTGTGTTTGACTGTATGCGCACAGTCGTCTGGTTTGTATCATAAAATTGAGTGGTCATAGAGGATGTGTTATTGAGAGTCATTGTTGGGTCTTTTCGTGAAATCCTCTCCGATCAGTATTTACCTCCCAAATAATGTATCAAATCTTCGGGCCGGCTGATTTCCCTTCTCTCCTCTCAAAATAGACTTGCCACCAATAGAAACACGAGCCTATACCCTACGGCCAAGCTACCAAAATCGTCAAGCTCAGTAATATAATTTAGTAATACTTAATTTCGGGGTTAAACACCCCGTGGTGGCAGCGGACTACCGTCTTTAACCTTTTTTTAAATCTACTCTTCTATCTTAACGTAATACCATTTGCGGCAATAAATCAGTCGAGCAATCGAATAAAAGTCACATCAGTAAATAATGAATAGCATCTACTGAGCGTCCATTCAGTGGTGGCTATTGCGGTGGGATCTCATCGTGGCGAGCTCATGTGCGAGTGAGATAGAGAGAGAGAGAGAGAGAGAGAGGGAGAGAGATTGGATAGAAGAAAAAAAAGAGAAACAGACGGCAGACCAGAGGCAACAACGCAGCAGCTCTTCAAAGGAGCCCAAAACTGTAAGTAGCATCATTTCATTTTTTTGTTGTTGTGTGTGCTTTCTATAGGATAACTAGAAAAGAAACGGGTGTCAGTAACTCTGCTTTTGCTCGGTGTTGGCGCTGAAATATCTTGTTAAAGTCAGGAAGTAATAAACGAGCCCATGTGCAGAAAGCGAATTGTCTCAGAGATTAGCAGTAGACCAAGGCAATAAAGCTCTATAATGATTCCTTTGAACCCGAGCAAGCCAAGGAAAGTGAATTTCATTTTTGTATGTGATTGCGGTACATTCGTGTGTAGGAGCAAAGCTTATCGATAACGAGTGAGAAAGAAGCACCGAAAGGTAATTCAGAATAATGGTGATTCTCTCATGTCCCTCGGAAGAAAGCAATTGATTTTCTCTTGTTCTTTTGTTGCTCGTGAATTAAGTACACATTGAGTTTAAATGTTGATTGAGTAGGATTGAAAATTGTGGGGAACGATTTTACGTGAGCTAATTAACGCAGAATTGTGTTCCTGGGGACGAGATTAGCGAAATTTACTATCAAGAGTCAACCGTAAGCGGGAGTAAAATCTTCAATGGGAAATTTCGTGGCATCAGAATAAAACAACTAACACACTCGTAATTAGAAATTATTGCGTTTCACGATTTGATTCATAGCCGAGCTTCGAGTCGCACGAATGACAAAACGTGACGATAAATCGAACAAAGCAAGTAGCGCTGCAGCAGACATGGTCTGCCAGAGGTAAAAGCAACAAAATCGGTCGCATTAGGATCGGTTCTCGGAAAGCTTCAAAAATTTGATGGGAAAACCAACGTATTGAAATTTCTGAAGAATGTAAGGAAGCGTGCCGCTCTGGAAGAATGGGCCGAGGCCCAGACTGCGGACATTATAAGATACCTGTGTATAGAGACCACGGAGAGCTTTTTAGATTCAAATCCCGAGCTTGAAGTGTGCGATTTAGGAAAGCTGACAGAACGTCTTGAGGCACGTTTTATAAAGAGGATGTCGATCCCCGATGCATACGCGGAACTGTTCGCGGTCAAGATGGACCGAGCTACGATAGATGATTATGCGGGGCGATTAGAGAGCTGCGCGGCTTCCTTGTCTCATGTAATAAAAGAACTCCAAGACGAGTCTGCCCGTGACGAGCTTTTGGCCACTGTATTCATTAAGGGTCTCGACCCTGCATTAAAGAAGACAATGGCAGCCAGTGAGCCTAGAAAGCTCGCCGATTGTATCAGAATGGCACAGAGATGTGAGCGTTTGCTGGAAGACGAGAAGCCGCGCAGACCTGTCTGCACCATAAATGAAGTCGAGCTCGCTCCGTCTCGACCGCCACCACGTTGCTGGGCGTGCGACCAAGTAGGCCATTTATCTAGAGAGTGTCGTAACAAAGCGGTAATTCCCAGGCGAAACACATCTTAACAATTTAAACAATTTAAACAATTTATTTACCACAGGTGTTACCGAGGTGGAATGTTTCTTAAGTCTAGTACAATGGTCAAATTTGCGTAGAGCTACCTGTGGGCCCGAGCAAGTTCAGCGACTTCTAGGGCATCCTACCATCACGTCATTCTAAGGTGTACAATAAAGTTTAACCTAATTCACTTAATCTAGTTTCGCATTTGACTGATCAATGAGATAATTAACTGGATATTTGATGCTTCATTTTACAATGTAGGTCATATGGACTATATTTAAAAGTATATTCGATAAACGATTTAAGAACAGACTGAAGATCGGCGATATTAACCATGGCAAATTACATTATTAGGATGAGACATGTGGCAAGATTTGACTTGGTGATCTTACACGACTAGTATTCTGATAGGATGTGAGACTCAAGATTTCTTTTGAATACTTTGTAGGAATTGCTTTCACGGATCTCCTCAGGTATTGAGTTCCAAGTTTTAGTTTCAACGAAGAGGATACTGTGTTGCGACCGGGCCTTTGAATAATAAGGAAGCATGAATTTACTTCTATTTCGGATTAAGGGTACCATCCGGGATATTGACCTTTTTTCCTCAGATTCACTTGAAAATTGGTCAGTATATGTAATTTTTTGGAGTAAACTTTTTTACTCATGTCATTTTTTCGATTTAGGCCATTTTTTTCTAATTAAAATGAGTTTTTTGATGTATTTTCACGTATATTTCAAGACGTATCTCCTCATTGAATTCTGATGCTAGAACAAAATCAAAGACAGTTTTAAAATCCTTGGGACATTTCTAACAAAGTTATCGACTCAATTTGAACATTTGGAAACTTTTTTTTTGTGAAATGCGAAACTTTATAGTAACATTTAAAATAATTATTTTTGGGTTTGGATCTATATAAATTTTTTGTTTTGTCACGTTTGAATAATTGAGTCAATAAATTTTGTTAGAAATGTTCCAAGGATTCTAAAACTGTCTTTTGTTTTGTTCTAGCATCAAAACTCAATGAGGAGATTCAATTTGAATGGCAGAAATGTATTATTATTCATGAGAGCCCAAAAACAAAATATACTATTGAATTGCAATATCACTGACAATTTCTGTACATGAATGCAATTTCTTTGTTCTATTTTTATGTGCAAATAATGTGCAATATTTTCCTTGCAAATTTCAATGTAACATAAAAAATATCGTGCATAAAAACGTATAGAAATATATTTTATTCGAGTACTCACCATGTACCTCATTTATATAGGTCCGGGATTTTCAACTTTGTTCGTCCGATTCGCTTGAAAATTGATCAGTATTTGTATTTTTGAAAGTAAACCTTTTGTACCCATGTAATTTTTTCGATTTAGGCCTTTTTTTATTTTTTTCTTACTAAAAATGAGTCGTTTCATACACTTTTATGTACATTTCAAGACGGATCTCCTTATTGAATTTTGATGCTAGAACAAAACCAAAGACAGTTTTAGAATCCTTGGAACATTTCTAACAAATTCATTCGATTCAATTATTCAAATGTGACAAACCAAAAAATTTTTATAGATCCAAAACCCAAAAATAATGGTTTGAGATGTTATTATAAATGTTTCGCATTTCACAAAAAAAATATCCAAAATGTTCAAATTGAATCAAATAACTTTGTTAGAAATGTTCCAGGGAATCTAAAACTGTCTTTGGTTTCGCTCTAGCATTAAAATTCAATGAGTAGTTACGATTTGAATGGATACTTTTCCGACACAAAAAAGAAACAAACTCAATTTTTTATGATATCGGCCCCCTTTTGGACCCCCCTGGGG
>JACJUY010004028.1:14653-50330 GCA_014220935.1 Platorchestia sp. MABIK | reverse complement strand
AGCTTTAAATTGAGTAAACTTGAGCGTAAAGTAGCTCTTTTTTGATGTTCTTATCTGGTTTGTCACACAGTTTCTGACTGGGTTATATGTTTCTCTAGATATTCGCCCTTCGTAAATTAGGGCTAGGTACGCTTGACGTTTCTTCAGATTTATCACGATGTCTCGAGTAATCTAGGGCTTTTTTTTTTCGGGGTAACTGTACGAGTTACAATTGGGCAACATTGATTGTATGCGGTCATTATAGTTTCAGTCAACTTTACTACTGCTTCATCAATGCTCGTTGCATTATTGTGTTGAGAGAGGTGCAATGTTGGCATTGATTCTTCTAGAACGGTGCGCATTTCTTCTAAATTTGAATCATTTACTTTACGATATGAATAAGTTTCAGCCCGTGGTTCGGTGCAAGCAATATGGACATTTTTCTTAATAAGAAAAACTAGAAAATGATCCGATAAGTCAGAAGTAATTATTCCAGCAAGAAAATCAGTAGGGTCTGTCATAAAAATATTGTCAAGCAGCGTTGCACATTCTGAGGATAATCGTGTAGGCTTTGTGATGATCGAAAGGAAGGATTTGAATTGAAAGGCTTTTAGGAAATTAGAGATTGGCTCATAGCTTTCATGTTTCAGTAAATCATAATTGAAGTCACCGCATACTATTATGTCATTGTCTAAGGACCTGTTGAACTGAGAAATAATACGATTTAGCTCATTCAGGAAGGATATAGGACAGGCTGTAGGAGGCCTATACACCATTCCAAGCATAATTCGTTTACCATCTCTAGACAGTTCTACGAAGAGTGATTCTATATGATCCCGATTCGTTGTTGCACTTGCTATAATTCTCGAGTCTATGTGGTTAGATATATACGAACTGATGTCTCCGCCTCGCTTGTTTTTTCGAAGCGAATGGTAACTGTGATTATTTTCAAATCGAATCATGTCTTTGGTTGAGTCATCTAGCCAGCTTTCGGTGAAACTAATCACGTCTAGGTTATACTTAAGTTCAGCAATAGTACATTGTATCTCTTCCATTTTTGGATATAGTGACCTACAGTTCCAACACAGGAGTGAGAAATCCTGGCGAGTTATTCGTATAGTATCATTGAATTTTGATACATTAGTATACCTACACTCTTGAGAGTCGTTCAGGTTTGAATATATTCTGTTCAAATGATTGAGATCTGGATCGATTTCATCGAATCCATCAGCGTGATCAGTCATTTAGAATTAGTAAACAGTAAGCAGTAAGTAACATACGACTTAAAAACGAAATGCAGAGTAGAAATTAAAAGGATATTCCTTTCTGAAAACTAGCTTAGGAAGTATGAGAGAATAGAGTAAAAAAATCTGGTGCGATTTCGTGAGTACACACATACTCACCCCATGAGCGAATAATATTGGAGTTCAATATCACAACTCTGGCTGGTGCGTACAAATTGCTGAGGGCGTGGTTCACAAAGTTTACACACAACAGGTAATAAGTTTTTAAAAATTTGACGACAACGACTTAATCAGCTAATATGGTTTACAAATAATATTAACTTTAGTGGTAAAAAAAATTCATACAAATAATGTAGGAAAGCGAACAAGGTGGAAATCTAAATTTTATAATAACTTTGGTAGGTAAAAATTGCTGATGTCGTTGTTACAAAGTTCACAAACAGCTGTCATAAATGTTTAAATACATCTGTTATACATTTGCCAAGATTGAGGTGAAACTGATATCTAATTGAGGTGAGACTGACATGATATCTAATTGAGGTGATACTGACATGATATCTAATTGAGGTGATCACCCAATTAAGCCTAGTCTCCCATGACCTGTTTCGATGACATGTTCAGGTGTAGCATCAGGTATTGGTCGAATTGCTCTGGCGTGTTGATCTGACGTGGTCTTGAATCCGGGTCTCCGGGGTTAGATCCGAAGATGTTTCCGTCCTGAGTTCTTGGAATTCCAATTTTCTCCGGAAATTTCCTTCTGGCGACTCGCAAAGTGTACATGGTCTTAGCTCGTGAAGGTATGAGATATTCATTGATGAAGAACATTGGTTTCTTTTCTCGGTAGGCGGTGAAAATTTCGCGTTTCTTGTTATAATGTTTTAGTTCAAATGCAATGTTTCGTCGATCTTCGTTCCCAGTTACTGGTTTTTTCCCTATTCTGTTAGCTGACGTGATGTCAGTGTCGCAGAGGTCGATGTTGATGTTGTCCTTCAGGAGCTGGCAGACTGTATCTTTGCAGCTTTCGTTTGTGTGTGATTGCGGTAGTTCCCTCCCAGAAATGACGAGAGCGCAGTTTCTGTCTTCTAATTCCCGGCGCTGATCATTTTTCTCCAAGCGGTCGAGACGGGAGGCTAAGCAACTAATTTTTTCATTCTGTTCTGTTAGAATTTCCTTGTGTTCTGCTTCTTTTTCCGCCATTGTTTCAAATAGTGTTTTAATGTTGCTCATTTCGCTTTGCATTTTTTCCATTTCACTATTAAATTTTGTCATTACTTAGTCGAAGTATGTTATGAGGACGGAGACCACTTCCTTGCCATCTTTCGTTAAGCTAGAAACATTGGGATATTCACCAAACTTCGACTGAAGCTCACTGCTGTTGTTGCTGTTGTTGTTGCTGTTGCTGCTGCCTCGCTTCTTAGGCGCCATCTTGAAGAATGGGAGCACTCGGTTCCTTGTTAGATGAGGGTTGAATGCTTTCACTTTCACACTCTTATTAGAGGGAATATTATACTTTCAGTTTGATAGTTTTCATGAATAAGAGGTTTAAATCATATTTGAATCCTCATGGCGAGAGTGGGTACCCATTTAGGTTAGGAGTTCATTCTTTCTAACCAATAGTGGCACTTTGTTTCGAAGCGAGGACAGAACACACCCTCACGTCACGGGGTCACTGAGGTAACATTCGCCCAAAATGCACGTCGAAATCAAATCGAGTGTTTCAGTTGCGGACAGGCAGGCCATTTAGCTAGGCAGTGTAGGACGCATTGGACGGCACATAATCACGTCGAGCAGGCCGGAAATTTAGGCGGGTCACAAGGCTCCAGCCCTGCAGCCCATCGAAGCTTCAACGCTACTAATAAGATGCGACCGTGGCGAAATGCACAAAATCAGCCTCATAGAAAAAACTAATAGCCCCTGTCGACACGCACGATTCCAAACCGATAACAACAGTGACTGTAAATGATAGGGATTGCGCAGCATTTCTACACAGGTTCGGTTTGTTGTTTAATAAGGCCTGACATGGCAGAGAAGTTCGTATCGGCAGGACGAAGCACAGTTAGAGTAAAAACGACAACAATTAAATTAAGCACAGTAAGCGGTGCCGAGATAGATGTGCGTGGCAGAATTTCGTTAAGGATTAAAATAGAAGGTAACCTGTATGTGCACGATGTGATTGTGGCCCAAGTCGGTAATTATCACGGAGACATGTTAGAAGGGCTAGACTTACTCAGACGCATAGGCAAAGTGACGCTTGACATTTCAGACGGACATGGTAGTCGGATGATAGTGAACGGCCATTCGAATGCATTCACGGAAGGTGAGTATGCCGACGAATCTATCAGTGTGATCAGACAAAGGAAGATGGTAAGGATGCGCGAGTCTGAGATTGCTGCGGTGCTACCGACAATGAGCAGCGACGATGGTGAGTACGGAATCACCGATGAGCTACCCGAGACTGAAATTCCTAGTCTAGAGCATCTGCACACGCAGCAGCGTGAGAGTCTGTTTGCCCTGCTCGGCAAGTATGCTGCAGCCATTTCCCAACACGAGAAGGACTTAGGAAGGTGCGATCTGCTCCCACACTGAATTGAGAGACGCGGCGCCAATTGCTACGAAACAGTGGCCGCTACCGCAGGCAACACGCTCAGCCATCGAAGAACAGGTGCAAAATATGCTTGAAATGGACGAAATTAAACCCTCAGCGAGTGCATGGTCATCTCCTGTACTCATCAAAAAGAAGGACGGTAGTCACAGATTTTGCGTCGATTTCCGACGAATTAATGAAGTCACGCTTTCGGATGAATATCCAATGCCCAGAATAGAACAAATCTTGGAGTCGTTAGGCGGTGCACATTATTTTTCAGCCATAGACTTAGAGTCCGGATACTGGCAAATTCCTGTTGCGGACGCCGACCGAGATAAAACAGCATTTGCTACGGCGTCGGCTCAGTACTGTTTCAAGAGGATGCCTTTCGGCCTGACCACAGCCCCAGCTACATTTCAGCGTTTAGTGAATAGAGTATTGGAGCCAGTAATTGGAAAGACGAGCTACGTTTTTATCGACGACGTAGTAGTGTTTTCTAAGACATTTGAAGATCACATCGCTCATTTGGAGGAGGTTCTCGCTCTCATTCAGGAATCGGGACTGAAAATTTCATTGAAGAAGTCCAGCTTTGCCAAGCCATCGATTGAGTACTTGGGACACGTTGTCTCGAATGACGGAATTCAAGTCGACCCAAGGAAGATCAAAGCCATTCGGGAGCTGTTGCTCCCGAAGAAACGGAAGACGTGAGGAGAATCTTAGGGATGACAGGCTATTATCGAAGACACATCCCGAATTTCTCCGTGCGAGTTGCTCTGTTGACGGCGTTGACTAAAAAGTGTGCCAAATTTGTGTGGACGGACGGGCACCAGGCCGCATTTGACGCACTCAAATTGGCTCTCGCGGAAGTACCGGTGTTGCGCTACCCTGATTTCGAGCAACCGTTCAGGCTACATACGGACGCTGGCGACGTGGTGCTGGGAGGTGTTCTGACGCAGGAAGTAGACGGCCTGGATCATCCGATTGCATACTACTCACGGAAGTTCACACTGGCGGAGACCCGGTACAGCACGACAGAAAGAGAGGCTTTGTCCCGTGTGGAAAATGTCCGCCACTTTGCTAGGTATCTCTACGGTCGTGAGTTCAAGATACTCACGGATCACCAGCCGTTGAGATATCTCTTTCAGTACAAAGCAACAGTCTCACGTATCGTACGCTGGGTGGTGCTACTGTCTCAGTTCGAGTACGAAATCTCGTTTCGACCTGGTAAAGAGAATTTTATACCCGACACGCTCTCCCGAGGCGTGGCAGCCATCCGCACGACCGTGACGGAAGTGCCGGATCCGTACGATGTATTTTGCTCGGAGAAGGTAAGTATGGCGGAACGAACCTCGCCGCACTGCGCCAATGTCATCGATGCATTAGAAGATAAAAGTGCGACGGTGACAGATCCGGGACAATGCAAAGATTTTTTGCTGGACAAGGGCTGTTTATTCTACCTGGAAATGGGCAAAAATGGGAATATTCGCAAACGAGCAGTAATTCCCACATCTCTAGTAAAGCCCGCTCTAATAATGTCCCACGACACGCGTATTTCAGGACATTTTGGCGTTAAAAAGACCCTCCATCGCGCTAGGGAATTGTTCTTCTGGCCAAATATGGCCCAAAACGTGCAAGAACATGTAAAACGTTGCGTAACGTGTCAGAAGCGAAGCCCTAATGGCGGACTTGGAGCAAAAATAGGTGAACTACCACTAGTTACCCGACCGTTAGAAAGAGTAGGGATTGATCTCTTCGGAGAGCTGACGCAATCACAAGCGGGAAAAAAAACATTCTGACGATCGTGTGTCACTTCTCGAGATATGTTCAGGCATATCCCCTTAGGGATAAAAGGAGCGAAACCGTATCGCGAGCGTTCATGGATTTCGTATGTCGAAATGGGTGCCCTGAATACATCGTGTCTGATAGAGGAACCGAGTTTACTGCCCTGATTTTCCGAAAAAATGTGCCACATATTGAAGGCCAAACTGTATTTGACCACCTCATTTCATCCGGCCAGTAACGGAATGACTGAAACATTTAATAAATGATCAAGACCGCTCTGACGGCAACCGTAGAGAATGATCTAACATCATGGAATGAGCAACTGCCTTTCGCGACGATAGCCCTAAATTGTTCTCATCTTGCCTCAGTCAGAAACACACCGTACTATTTGTTCCACGGCCGCGACGCTCCTTTGCCATTCTCCGATATACTGCAAATTTTAAATTTTGCTTTCGATGAGAATTTCCCTCATGCCGCTTTTGCAAGGTTACAAATAGAATTCCAAGGCGCCAAGTCAGCGAGCCGAGACGCTCATGACAAGAATGTAAAATATCAACGCGTGAGAGACAATGAACTCAGAGTTGGCGAATGCATATTTTTGCGCAACAACGCAGGACGGAATAAGGCTATGGGAAAATTTCGACCGAACTGGGTAGATCCGTATTGAATTCAGGCGATTCCAACACTCGAGAACGTAGTTATACGACCGGTTCACGGCCGCCGACACGAGATAACGGTTCACCGAAATCGACTTAAGCCCGCGTCATTTCAGCCGGAGAACCCATTTGCAGTGCAGGGTGACAACCCCCGCAGAAATAGGAAGGTCGATGAGAATGAAACCGGAGATCACCCCGTGACGAATGCGACTCTGATAGCGACGAAAGTGAGATATACGTAGCGAAGCCTGAAAGTTCCCCAATCCCCCACACTCCGGAAGCGAGGCTTCCTTACGCTCTCAGATCGGCAGGGCCGGTGGAAGATATGGCTCTATAAGTTCTCTCACATTTAATAGGTGAAATAGCAAATAAGTTTACTAACCAAATATTCCCTTTCAGAGTAGCCTAGCGAGAACTACTAATAAGAGTAACCGTTCAAATAGAATAGTTCCTTTCAGGTGTAGCTTAAGAGATAGCAACACTAACTAAGGATAGATTCGCACGTAAGGAATTTTCCTTGTCGGTGGGGGAGGGAGTAAAAATGGAGATTTTTATCTTCTTCGATTGACAGCTGAAGGAGAGAGATAGCGATGACGCAGTCTAACGAGTTGCACAGGCCTACCAGGCGACGGTCATTTAAATGTTATCTGATGAAAGTTTTTTTCTTGCTCGCGCGCGATAAGCGAGATCTGAATCCGAGTTAGTCGTATGCTGATAACTAGAGACCGGACGTTTAAGCGCTATCAAATATGACGAAATAGCTCGAAAAAATAGCATTTATAGCACTAAAGAAAAAGCGCTAATGAAGCAGTTTCATGACTTTATTGATAAATGCTTGTAGCATGATATGACAAATCATACCAAAAGACACAAAAAGCGTTTATTAAACCGGAACAATATAACACAATACAGTGAACGAACAGACGCAAGAAAGAACAAACAAACACTACCATTTGTTTCTTACAGCTATTCAGAAGTTCAATTAAAATGAATTATTGGCAACATTTTCAAATTTTCAAATGTTAAATTGTGCCTTTTATCAGAGAGTATCTATTTGAAAACAGAAAATGTTCTTTTAACTTCTGTTGAAGTGACAGGAGCATATTTGAAAGCCGTAATTTGTTGAGGGTGCATGGCTATCGAAACTTCACCTGGTTTTCCTTTGAAAATGTCAGCTATTTTAACAAGAGTGTCTAAATTTGGATTGCCATTCACAACCATTTCACATTTCGCTCGTAAACCATCACCCTTTGTTCCTGGAAGGGATGAAAGGTCTTGTATTACATTTTCAAATAATGAAATAGAATCTACGATGGGCTTGTTGCGTGCTTCTAGTGAGGTGATTGCTTCTGGTAGATTTCTGAAATGAGTCGCAATATATGCAAAGTCTGTTTAAACCAAGTCTTTTCCAAGTAATTATTCAACTATTCTTATTGCTGATGAATCTTCACTGCTTAAACTGTTCATTACTTGCACAGGAACGTCAAAATTGTCAGAATAATAAAATACGGCGGACAACCAAGTACCCCATCACGTTACTACTGGTAGTGGTGGCAATGGAAGATTAGGAGCAACACTTTTAAGGTTTTGAATTCTAGAGGGAGCTTTGAGGAATATCTTTTTACCGTTGGCTACTAGTTTGTCAATTTCTGGAAAAATTACCCTGACGTACTCAGCAACTCAGTGAAGTGCGTGAGCTAGGCACGTGACATGTAGCATGTGAGGGTAAATCACCTGCAGCGCAGTAGCTGCTTTCTTCATGTATGCTGCTGCATCTGTAAGCAGCAGCATTACTTTATCATATTTTATACCATCCGGCCATAGTACTAAAAGAGCTGTAGAAAACACTTGGGCTATCGAAGAGCTATTTGCTCTTTCAACTTGTTCTGAAGTAAGTAAGTGGATGTTGGATTCTTTGTCAGCATTTAGTGGACCCACAACAACGTTCACAACAAACCTGCCTTGGGCATCAGTGGTTTCGTCGATTGATAGTCAGATGTAGTTTTCACCAATATTTTTTCTAATTTGCTCTATTGTTGCACTGTAACATTTCCCAATATAATTTTTACGCAGCGTTGATTCGTCTGGAATACTTCTTTTAGTAAACGAATTTAAGAAGCTTCTCATAGAGGGACTTTGAAGTTTCCATAATGGGATTCCGGAGTCCACAAAAGCGTTGCAAAGGTCTTTACAAAATTGCGTCGAAGAACAGTATGGAGTTATTAAGTTTGATGTTGATGGGGTGGACGAAGATTGTTCAGATAGATTGTCAACAGTTGATGCTTCTCCTATATCTGATGCATTCACAGTAGCCGTAGTTCTTTGTCGTTCTTTATTTCTTTTATGTTTAGCTGAATTTACATGTTGTTGTACATTAAACTTTTTTGAAAAATTGACATCGCATTGGCAAAGCAGGCAAAACAGGTTTGTTCCATTTTGTGAGAAATCAGTGTTGCCAAAAGTCATCACTCAATTTCGGAGTTTTACATCTATTGACACAGGAACCTTCGGCATATTTCACCTAATGTCACTTAGATGCCAATCTATCCTGTAAAAGTAAACAAACTCATTTAACCCTGGAACACTGAACCTGTTTCCCTGTTACACGGCCACTGAACGTGGGTAGTTTACACCCGATTTTGGAAAATTAAAGAAAAATAGTACATATACAAATTTATTAATCCGATCCCGTAAACACTAAATATAGTCCTCTTACTTAGTGATGAGACCATTAAACTAGAAAACTTTCTTTAAGAAACTTAAATTAAAAAGCAAAAAAAAAAGGAATGTAAAAAGAGAAAAATTTTGAGTGTTTTTGCAAACAAAATAAAAAAAACACTCATATAAAAATCGCTCAGATGCTCCCACACTCTTCCAAGAATGTCAGGCTCTCATCCCAGGGGGTCATCAATGCACAGGCGATGCGGGAACGGTAGGGAAGAGAGTAGGAAAAACACCCTTTTTTTAGTGCACCAGAAATGACAAATTGTGGAATATGTGTTTTTTGCTCATAAAACCCATTGAAACTGTGTAAAAAAGGCTACTAAGATACAATAAAGGCTTAGCCTGATGATCGCCCACACCAAACATCTCCAGTGGTGTCTATCCCTTGCAACCTCCTGTCATTGATGTTGAAACTTCCCACTTTTTTGAAGTACTTATTGAAATGGCTTATTATATATATTTTTTTTTACATAACTACATATACACTTATATTGTTGTGTTTTTACAGTTTTTATGTATATATAGTTTTTGTGTATATAGTGTAAATAGTTTCTTCTATATGCACTTACCACTGAACGTGGGTAAACGGTACCCGAACACGTCTGTAGCGCAAAATCCAGGCAGAGGAGTGGAGCGACGCGACTTCCCCTATAAACCCATAGGGTTTCATGAAGCTATACGGAGTCCCAGCGCGCTGGCTTGTGGGGAAGAGGGTGGAACACGAATGACGTCACCTACCACGGGTAATCTATACCCACGTTCAGTGTTCCAGGGTTATGTGAGAAAGAAATATGGTCATATCCAAGTTTACTTCATTCCGCAATTTTCACAATTTTGTTGCCTTATTTGTATAAAAAGAACCATTTTAAGACATTTCGTATGAATAACAAATTGCTCGCAAATGCTTAGTTTCCGAGATGTTCAACTTTGAAGTTCAAATTGCATCCTGTATGATAGTGATGAACCGGACACATTAAAATGATTCATTTTATAGAAATAAGGCAAAAAAACTGTAAAAATTGCAGAATGAAGTAAACTTAATATTGACCAGAAATTTGCAACATAAAATAGGATATGCAAAAAGGGACAGCAGTAGGCACGAAACCCAAAGTTAGACGCACAATAATGGATCAGCTACTTCGTACAGGGACAACAAGAACGCTGAAACTTTAAGCTACATACGTATCTAATGCCTGTGTGAAGGGACATACGCGCTAGGTACGGACCCATTCACAGATCGAGATCAAGTGCACGACTGCCGCAATAAGCTATATATCATCACACACCCAACTGTCGGAATAACATTATTTCTAGGTATTAGGTGTGGGAAACCTACAATTTAACTACTGCAGATAATATGCCATATGGTGAGAGACAGACACAGAGAGAGAGAGAGAGAGAGAGAGAGAGAGAGAGAGAGAGATGATAAGAAAACTTTAAGTTGTAACTGAATATTTTAATCCAAATATTATTTGTAAGTTAAATCTACATCTCTCTCTCTCTCTCTCTCTCTCTCTCTCTCTGGTTGGCGCACGGTGTACTTTTCTTTATATAGACAGAAAAAGGGAAAACCCTAATAAATATAAACATAAAAAAATATACAATTTCAATAGTAACACAGACATACGCACAGTGTAAACTTTCTAGTATCACTTGCCAGCATGGCATGCAAATTACCCAAGAGCTGTACAAATTACCCTAAGAGGCGCCTGCCGTCATACTTGCTTTAACATGCATTTATAGAATTATTAGCAAATGTATAACGCTATCAATTGCTAAATAAGCATTTATATGAAAAATAGCATTTAGAAGCAAAATAGGCATTTTCCAGCCGATATAGCATTTATAAGCAAAATAAGCATTTATAGCATTTTGCTTGAAAATCCGGTCTCTACTGATAACAGCTCAAGATTGGGGCTCGGAACAAAGATTGAAGATTTCGACATGAAATCCTGGAAGCTGTTTAGAACTTTACAGAGGCATTAGATTAATTAGGTTATTCCATTACGGACGTAGTGTTGTTGATTAGCGATTTTTGCTTTTTAATAATAACGTAGCTTAATTTGGGATGGCAACTGCTGGACGGGCAGTCACGAGAGAGATTTGAGGCTCGGATAAACAATGGTGACCGCAGGTTGTAAAATTTGAGAGCGCTTCTCCTCGAGGACGTGTAATACGATCTGTAGTACGCTGCGGATTACGGGATGTAGTCTAGATAGAGAGAGCGTACAACTGTGCGTTGACGACTTTAAATGCGAGATCTTGTTGGAAAAATCATGGAATAGCAATGGACAATAAAAGCCGAGCGAACGAGATTGAAGGCTCCTGTGCTGGGAAACCAGAGGGCGAACATTGTCTGGCAGTCGCCTGAGCTGAAAATTTTAATGATAATTTGTGCTGAGGTCAATTTGAAGATTTTTCAGGAGGACGAGAGCTCGCGAGATGTTGGCATGTACTTTGTGCCGAGAAGGCACCACAGCGGCCAGCAACGGGGACTGACCAGAAGTGATGGTCGACGTAAGAGAGAGAGAGAGAGAGATATTCATCGAGGTGAGATCGGGACGGAGCTCATGTGCGGAGAAAATCCGGGCGTTAACAATGGAGGTTGTCATAAATATCTGGTTGCTGATGAGCGTGGGAGCTGAGCACTGCGTGAGAGACTGTGAAGGACGTTTTGACATTTTTCCAAAGGAATGTGCGCAATGCATGTCAATGCATCTCAGCGGCTTAACCGAAATTGTGAGAATACAGAATGCCTAAGAGTAAGTCGTGTGAGACTTCGAGTTCATGAGAAACGGTGAATACTAAGGGACGCCTTGAGTATTGCAAGAATTAAGGAAATATTATGCTTGCTTCTCACGAGTCTGAGTAGCAAATGCAATTGAGGAAAACAAGTCAGCTGAAAATAGGGATAACTTAGGAACATTCATTCATCATTATTAGTTTTAAGGACCTGCAACATGGAGTATGGTGAAAGAATCTCGACAAGAGATCGATGGAAAATATAGAATGTTTATGTATTTGTAGAGTGTGCGCTATCCATGTTGCAGGAATGTGCTGTCAGAGTTGCAAGAGAGAGTGCATTAAGGCGCATCTAGGTCCGTTTAGGACTCGACGTGTTCATGAAATCAAGTAATACTAGCACATTCATCATGTAAAGACGCTCATGAATTGATGCGAGAAAAGGAAACTTGAAAGAATAGGCACTGTATTGATGTCAAATATATGTATGCAGGAAACTAATGCTCGACCTTGTGCCGTAGGAAGTGATGACGTACATGCATAGAGGGTGGAGGCCGAGCAAAGTGGCGCGTCAGCTGGGCACCTACGTGGCGACGCACAGCTACGAGGTGACCTTGTGGTTGCCCGACGGAAGTCTGGCGAGCGTCTCGGACGAGACGAACTGGACGCAGATGGCGAAGATCCTGGAGGGTGACGCGCTCATCATCCACTTTGTCCCTAAGCCGGGTGTACACCTGGCCGGGGTGACTCTGAACGCAGTGATAAGGTCCCTGGTTTTACTTCGGGACAACGGGGAGGTCGAAGCCAGAACCGCTTCCGTGCGAATCTCTTCGGGGTCGGTGTACCCTTTTGTGTGTTGGCAAGAACCAATGCGCGGACACGAGTTCCTACTCTTGATCAAGAAGTAAAAGTGTGGGCACGCGCGGGCGAGGTGGCTTGTGTGTCGGAGTGATTTGACGTCGTTGTGTGCAAGGTTCGCCAGTCAAGTTAGTGATAGGAACCGGGGTCAAGATATTTTTTTTTTTTTTTGTTAAGTGGGAAACGGGTGTATGAAGTAGAATTTCACTTCGTCTTAAGAATTACAGTACGTGGGAGTACGATGTGGAAGACGGCTCATTTTATGACGATGTCACCAAATGTATAACCGCGGCTAAAATCTTTAGTCGCGGAGTTTGGCTTGTTAAGACTTTCTATAATAAAACTCACCGCATTAAATATGACGATGTCGTAAAACGTGGTAGACTCTGCCATATAGTTTAGTCACAGATTATAGATTGGCGAGACGTTAATATAAAAACAACCCAGCCCGTAGGCTCGGGAGATCCGTCACGGTGAGGGAAAGCTAAGCTCCCACAAAAAGAACATACCCCCCTCCTCCCTTTGCCAAACACCCCCCCCCCCCCCCCNCCCCCCCCCCCTCCCCTGGCGGGAGCGCCGCCCACGACTGCAACGGGACATGAGTAGGAGGACACTCAAGACCGGGACGCGCTAGTGTCAACAGCTAGTCGATGCCCCCTTCTAGCATGATCAGCTGGGCTGCATGCCAGATACCGCCAGATCTTGCATACACCTGCGATACATGCCAGATACCGCCATTCTACAGATCATTTTCTATCGAAACTACATGTTTATTTGGGAAAGATGACAAAAATATTACAAATTGTACAATTATACATTGCTGTCGTAATTTTCGTCATAAGTTGTGAAAATCTCATAAGTATTTCATTCTTTTGCGGGAATATGAATAATAGATATCAACTGAACACGCACATTTAAAGACTTGTTCGTTTTGTGTCACAGTAGTCCGTTGTCAAGCAAAGTGAACAATATTTATATATATATAATTGATACCTGCTGTCTGATAACTATACGTAGATAATGCTAGCTTGTGCAGGATGTTTCAAAATCTAGCCGCATCACCGCCACCATCACATACACCACCAATACCCCTGCACCTGTGCCCAGGTAGCAATAAATAATTAGGCCAATATTGGGTTGATAATTAT
Organism: Platorchestia sp. MABIK; assembly: GCA_014220935.1. Lineage (NCBI taxonomy): Eukaryota > Metazoa > Arthropoda > Malacostraca > Amphipoda > Talitridae > Platorchestia > Platorchestia sp. MABIK. The sequence continues at coordinate 36,613 of JACJUY010004028.1, read as the reverse complement.
TTATTGACCCGATATTGGAATCTTGGATTACAATAATAGACTAATAACAAGACAATATCGAAAAAAGATGCACTTATATATGATATCAACTTGTTATTGATAAAATGTAGTAAATAGTTTTATTTCTAATATTAAACTAACAGTGTATATATATATGGATGATATTCATATAAGTGGAAACTATCTCAAAACAATTAAAAATCTCGCAATTTAATAAAATGTGTTGAAATATAAATTATTATTGCCCAAACATTGGGTTGATATCGTACGCCAATAATACGGAGTAATTTGTATAAAATGTACCAATCAAGTTAATGAATAGTTATTTCAGTCCTTAATGGGTGCAGATGTATATGACAGATATCAAGAAATGTGAATTCGTTACAATAATATGTATATTCAGAATTACTGTTATCACATGTTCACAGTTCTTGTTTTTTCAGTCGTCCAATGAGTTTCGAAGGTCTATTTTTTTCAAAAAAATATGCTAAAATCGTTTGTCATTTGTTACTATAGCAATAAATGTCTATGTATTGAACAATTACGCATACTTGACGGGATCAAACTGCATGTACAGGTTGCCCAACCACCTTGTATTTTTCTAAGGAACACCTTGTAGTGCCTTACCTTAGTTACCCCTCAAACCTCAATTCTAGTCTTTTATGCTCAGTAATTGTATTATATATCAATGTAAATTTTATCAAATAAAACTTCCAACTTCTCTACGTATGACCGATACTTATTGGGGGAGGGAAGTACATGTTATGTAAGGCCGCCGCTTTACGCCTCAAAACGGAACTCAACGGCTGAAGAAAAAGCAGCAACACCGGGTCTTATAACCTCGATATCAAGCCCATAGTGACACAATAATTAGTTGATATTGGGTTAGTGAAAATATCATTATCGGGACAATTTTGTTTACCAATATCAACCTTATATCAGGAATTGAGTATTAAGCCAATGTTATTGTAGGGAACATCTCATTATCAAATCAAGATTGACGTAATAATTAGTTGATATTGGGTTGATGATAATATTGTTATTGGGCCAATATATTTTTCCATAATCAATCGAATTTTCCAAAATAAGGTATTTCCCCAATGTTCATGTTGAATATCCAGTCAATATTGAGACTGCATATTGGCTCAATTTTTGGTCAATAAATTTTGCTACCTGGGTGATGGCTGCCAGATGCCGCCATTCTACAGGCCATTCTCCATCGAAACTACATGTTTATTTGGATAAGACGACAAGTGTTTGTAAAGTGAATTCAGACTAAAAATTTCGAGTAATTAAATCATCAAATTTCATACTTTAAAACAATAAACTGCTAATATCTCACAAACCCAAAAGTGTTCTGAAAATTTCACAAAAAAAAACTGTTCATCTGGCCATATTCTGCTGGTGAAATTTAGTACCTCTTGTCGTAAAACATCCTGCACAAACTAGCATTATCTCCGTACAGTTATCAGCCAGCAGATTGTAATTATATTAACATAATATATCTGAACACGTCAGTTGTTTGCTCTAATCGCAACTTCATCAGAGACTTAAAAACGAAGGAAATTCCAATACAATTTTTCATTTTTACTAAGAAAACGTTTTGGAGTCCAGCTCTATCATCAGTTCACACGAAAAATAAAAGAATTACGTCTGAAATATAAGTTAGAAGTAAAATGAATTGTAGGTGCTATTAATATATCATGAAAGTAAAAATACAAAGTATGAGACTGACAAGAACAAAGAATAAAATACAGGAGCACAGAAAGAATACACGTGACACATAAGTATGACATGAAATTAAGCTGGTTCTGACGAGGAATCTACCAATTCACTATTTGCAAGGGTTAGAACTGTCCCTATTGTTCAAATGAGGGTTTCGCTTGAAGATATGCCAGTACTCTAAAATTCTGAGGTCATACGGTGTTGAAGGACAGTCTAAAGTTTTGTAATCGGCAGGAGATATAGGAACCTTGCATTATTAACTTAATTATGTAAAAACTAATTAATGATTGCTTTTTGAATATAAATGTTGTTCGATTGCTTGATTGCTAATTGTTCGATTTGCTTGACAACGAATTATTGTGACACAAAACGAACAACAGTCTTCAAATGTGCGTGTTCAGTTTATATCGATAATTCATATTCCCGCAAAAGAATGAAATACTAATGAGATTCTCACAACTTATCATGACGAAAATTGCGACAGCAATATACAATTGCACAATTCTTATTATTTTTGTCTTCCTATCCAAATAAACATGTAGTTTCGATAGAGAATGATTTGTAGAATGGCGGTATCTGGCATGCATCGCAGGTGTAGGCAAGATCTGGCGGTAACTGGCATGCAGCCCAGGTGATCATCCTATAAGGGGGGCATCTACTGTTGACACTAGCGCGACTGGGACATGGGGCCGCGTGGTCAAGTATTTATCTCTGAGTGTCGGGTTGCGAGCGAGAGCAGTGAGACTTAGAAGGTCGCGACAGGGTAGAGTCAAGGGACTTAGCGTCGAGCGTCGAAGCCGAGCGGGACTCATAGCGACTTACAGAAGTCCGATTTCGAGCGCACTAGATTGTCTAATCGCATAGGAGTCCTTTGATAAAATCAACTGGTTTAAATATCCCAAGTTTAAATCCAAGGTTTGTTCATGAGTGCGTGCCGAGACCCTCTGCCAGGGTCCAGGTCATGGTTGTGTTTGACTGTGTGCACACAGTCGTCTGGTTTGTATTATAAAATTGAGTGGTCATAGAGTATGTGTTATTGAGAGTCATTGTTAGGTCATTTCGTGAAATCCTAGCCGGCGTTTGCTCTCGCCGATCAGTATTTACCTCCCAAATAAAGTATCAAATCTTTGGGCCGCCCGATTTCCCTTCTCTCCTCTCAAAATAGACTTGCCACCAATCGAAACACGAGCCTATACCCTACGGCCAAGCTACCAAAATCGTCACGCACAGTAATTTAATTTAGTAATACTTAATTTCGGGGTTAAACACCCCGTGGTGGCAGCGGACTACCGTCTTTAATCTTATCTTGAATCTTAACGTAATACCCGTGCCGTGCGATTAACTCCAAGGGGGAAGAAAATACCTCCCGAAAGAAAGAAAACGAGTAACGAAGAGAAACAGAAAATAAAGTATAAAGGAAGGGGGAAGTCGACAAGAAAAGCGCGACTCAGAGCGACCCCAATCACTTTATATACAATAGCGTGGCGGCAATAACAGTAAACCCAGTGTCCCTCGAGGAAATTATGAAAGGCCTAATGCTTTGGAAGACAGAGACAGACACTACTTGAAGAGATCGATGGAGAAAATTGGCGTTCATCATCGAAAATGATAACTAACGAGTTTTATGATGGTTCAAAAACAGTGTCTCGAAAGATGAAGAAAAGTGCGTCTGAAGTTGAAAACGAATTTAGTCAAGTGCCAAATCACCGAGAAGCTATTGGTATCAGCAGGAAATTGGGAAAAACGTTTGTTATTTGCTGTAGAACACTGAAATGAGACTGTTAAGAATTGGAAGCAAGTGATGTCGTTTGAGTCTAGATTCACTCTCTTTCAGAACGTTCGGTGCGTTGGGGTATGATGACATCCTCATGAAGCTATGGATCTATATTGCATAGTCCCATCTGGTTACTCATCTGGAGACAGTGTAATGCTTTGGGGTTATTTTTATAGGGATAGACACGGATTTTCCACTCTTTGCACAACAAAATGAGCTCACAGGACTTTACAAATATCTTCTGCAAACGTTTACTCTCTCATAGAGTTTTCCTTTCCTGATGGCTACCAGGTCTTTCAAGACAATGGTCGCATCGACACGGCGAGAAATATTCAAGATTGAGAGGACATCTGAGCGTATGGACTGGCTGAATACCGCAATCTCCTGATTTGAACGCCATTTAAAATCTATAGAATAAGTAAGCATGAGAGGAACTTGGGTAACGTATCGCTTCTTCCTTCACCATTGACGGGTGTGAGGAACAGGTTACTTTAATTATGGGCAAAAAAAGCAGTAAAGGATTTAGAATTTTGTAGAATCAAGCACAGGCAGAACGAAAGCCGTAATTTGTGTTTGCGGCGGTTCAATCGCTGGCTAATTATTATTTTTTTTGTCAGTTAAACTGAACATGACTTTCAAGTACTTGATATGATTTTTATGTCCACTTAGCTAATTGAAAAGTGTCAAAAAATTTGCAAATATTCTTGACATTACATTAGTGTGACCAACGCAGTTGATTCTTCTCAAAAAATTCTTGTTGACCACTTGCTGATGAAAACAGGTATTAGACAAGCAGCAAATAATTTTGAAGCAAATGGACTCGGCCGTCGCGTTACCGACATCATTTTATTTGAATCTTAGCTGATCCAGATGAAAATAAGTCCCTTTTTATGATGAGATGGTTGAAGCGTGTTGTTAGTTGAATACATTAATTTTTATTTGTGTAACTTGAGATTCGCATCACAGGATGTGGAATAACTCGAGAACCGACTGTTATGCTAACGACATAGCTGACGAAGACAAGCATATTTCAAAGCCACTGCTTCATGACTGAGGATACATGCCAATAGTTCGCCCGCAGAGCAATCCTCAATCAAAAATTCAATCGAAGCAGGCCGCAGCCAATTAAAGGCGCGCTACTACGCCAGTCTAACTGTACTGGAAATAATTACCGAATGGTTGAAGTCGACATAGTACAAGGTAATTTCGTTATTTATATAATGTTACCAAATGTCTATGAATATTCTCAGATCGAAATCAATAAATTGAAAAGAAGTAAAATTTATTACTGAATGTTAATTTAATTTATGAATAGTACATCCGTTATCAGAAGAGTACACCCTTAACATAGACGAAATATTTCTCACTTTCAACTTGACAATCGCTTAGTTTCTGTATGTTTCTGTATACTGTATATTATGTATGAAGCATTCCTTGCAATATGCTATGACGCACCCTAGCTTCACACACGCACACACACTTTCTGGGATTGAAAGAATGGTGTCTCTGACACTGTTTCAACATGACAGCGAAGTTGGAAGATGTGGTATGTACAATATTCTACGTGAATCTCCTGGCCCTACATCACTGCCCAAACGTCCAATTGGAGAAGGATTTGTGCGGAGTGCTTTTTAATTACTGACAGCTGATTATATTATAATGCACGTAAAGGAATGCACTGAAGCTGGGGCTCACTCAATATTGAAATGTAAAGATTGGTCTACATCTTATGAAGAAATATGCGCAGTAATGGGTACCGTGTTTGCTCGAGGAGTTCTAGCCAAATGCCGATCAGTTGACGATCTTTGGTCAAAGACTTGGGGTCCCAATATTTTCGTGAAACAATGTGCCGCCAATGTTTCAAATAAATTATGAAGTTTCTACGCTTTGACATGAAATCAACGCGATCTGTTCGTTTGAGAAATTATAAATTTGCATTGGTTTCGGCAATTTGGGATCCGTTTATCGAAAATAGTATCAGATTCTACAGGTCTAATGAAGACATCACCGTGAATGAGCAGCTATTTCCCACCAAGGCTAGGTGCCCTTTTATACAGTATATTGCTGGCAAACCAGACAAGTTTGGTATTAAATTTTGGCTGGCATCTGATGCGAAATCCAAAAAACTGCTTGAATGGGTTTCCATATCTTGGAAAGGATCATTTTCGTCCAACTGTCAGAACATGTAGTTCTTCCCCTTGTTGAACCTTTGACAGGGAGGGACGAAATGTGAAGACTGACAATTTCTTCGCTTCGGTGAAACTGGCCGAGAAGCTAAAGGCCAAGAATACAAGTCTTGAAGGCACTGTGAATCGGATTTGTAGAGCAGTCCCACAGAGTGTCAAACAATCCCTTGAAGACCGCTACACGACGCGCATACTAAAGAATAATGAGTCTACACTTACAGTCACCAGTGCAAGCCATCAAAAAACGTTCTTGTGTTGTGCACGCTACACAGAACCGTAGCAATGGGCAATGGACCAAAGAAACTTCCTGAAACTGTCGAGTACTATAACTCAACAAAGTACGGTGTTGACGTCGTCGACCAGATGGTCCGCTTTTTATACCTCCCTAAAGCTGGATCACATTGATGGCCAGTCTATGTTTTTTACAGCGTGTTAGATCTAGCTGGCCTAAATGTAACAACCCTCTACAAAGAAGTCACGATTAAAAAATTGCTCGTCGTTAATTTCATCTTCAATTGGCAGTGGAGCTACAGCAGCGGTACAAAACACGAAGTAATAATGACCACTCCAGTGATGATGATAATGTTGGTGTAGGCGAAGCTGTAACTACAAAGTCAAAGAAGTGAAGGCAATGTCAAGTAAGAAAATGCTAAGGAAATAAGACTTCAGAAGCGTGCTCCAAATGTAAACTTGCTGTTTGTAGTAAATGCACAAGCAAAATTTACAAAAAAGTAAAAAGCACCAATTGTTAGTAATTCATAAAAAAGCAAGCTGAACATAAAAATTGGATTATCGCCCCTTTTTTTGTTCGAAAATTATATCTCTACTATAATGTAAAAGGATATTAAGTTATTAATATAATTTCACCAACTATTTTGTTTCTACATAAATTTTTGAGGTCATATATTAACTGTTTTATTAACCTAAGATGACGACAACATGGAAAGTAAAACGATAAAAATCTCAACAATGAAACATTTTGAGGGATTGTCATTAATTTGTATTTGCAGTCATTTTGACCGCTCGGCCGTTCTAGGGGGTGGAAGTCAGTGGCCGTTCTAATGTTAAATAACCGCAGACCTCAATGAACGCCTACAGAACCCAGCTTCCACAAAAACTGGATCTGGATTTTACGGAAGAGCAGCAATTGGTAAACCTCTGTTCTCAAAAACAAATGTATCGAAGTGTTTAAGGGTGTAGAAACCAACAAAATTGGTGTGTCAAGCAATAGAAAAATGTGATTTTCTCTGACGAATCATCGTTTACCTTATTTCCGACCTCCGGCCAAGTGTACGTTGTGGGCCATCAAAAGAAGCCTTTGGTCCGAACTGTCTTCTCCCACCGTAAAACATGATGGGGGTTCTATGATGATCCGGAGTGTTATTTCATAGAATTCCACCCGGCCAAAGATTTCCCTTCACAGAAGAGTTAATAGCCGAGACTATTTAGGAACTTTGGGCGACAAAGTTCATCCTATGGTCAAGCACTGTTTCCGGAGGGGAACGCCATCTTTCAAGATGATAATCTCCCAATTTATGCAGCTAGAAATGTTAAAGAATGGCACGAGAAATATTCTAATGAAGTTGAGCATCTTATCTGGCCACCTAGATCCCTAGACCTCAAAATTATTGAGCATTTATGGTCGGCTTTAGAGATTCAAGTACGAAGTTGATTTCTGCCGCCATCGCCTTTAAAAGAACTGGAGGGTGTTCTAACTGAAGAATGGGCTAAAGTTCCTTTGGAAACAATTCACAATTTGTATGAATCAATCCCTCAGAGATTTGGGGCTGTAATTGCCTCAAACGTTGGACCCACAACTTATTAAAGTAAATTTTGTTGAATTTCCAAGGTGTTTCCATTATTTTTTCTAACCCCTGAATATAGGGGGAATATTCAAGTTAATACTTAATAGGAAGAGACTGTTGATCTATCACACATTGGAATCAAGTTGAATGGGCTTAGTGACCGTATCTGTGATACGAGTTACGCCAGTTTTTCAAGTAATCAAAGTGTTTCGATGTTTTACCAACTTGATCACTTGATTTATGTGCTTTATCGAACACTATCGCATTCCCCCATTTTTGACAGGCCGTATACACTAGTATTACAAAAAAGCAACGGAAATATTTTGAACAAAAAAATTAACAAGACGCCAAAGAACTTCCAATAAAATGTACTAATGTTCGTACTTTCGAGCATACGTACCAACCTCCTACGTGAGCACACACGTATTCATAAGCGTGCGTACTTACTAATGTACGCACGTGCGTACTTCTGTGCGCGCGTATGTACTTGCATGCATCCGCATTCTTTCGTGTACGCACTTACATGCATTCGAACGGGCGTATTTTTATACGCGCATGCTTACTCAGGCACAGGCGTACGTCATTTACAACGTACATGCGAGTACTCATTCACTAACACGTGCACTTATGTTTCACAGTATGTTCGTAAATAGATGCGAACACACTTGCCGTGCGTACTTACATGCGTGCCTTCATATACTATGACCGTTACGCCATGTAAGCCGGCTTATGCATGCTCATGTTCGTAACGAATGTCCGATACTCTGAATTAGAAGGTACACTGAACTTCCTGTTAAAAAAATGCTCAAATTAGCTCTGCGATTACTTTTTCCCATCGCTAAAAAACGCTTGTCTGTATCTTGAAGACACCATCTACTAAAGATTTAATGTAGCCGCGTTACATAATCAAACGTTTGCTAAAACAAGCAGCACTTCCTCAGTCCTTAACCGTTTTCATGGTGAAATTTACTCGTTCAAATTTCACACTAACTAACGCCAATAATCACTTCTCAAACTCAACCGCTGCTTTGCGGAATCATCTGGAGCAGAACTGACGCTGAAATGTGGCAACGCGCTCCTTGTGTTCGCGACTGTACTCCAGAGTGCTGCTGTACAGCTGCGGCCGACGACCATACCCCTGCCCTGTGCTCCAGGCAGCAAACTCGGGCTGTGCAAGCGGTGCCAACCTACACGTGAAAATGTGAGCCAATAACCTAAATACCGCAGAATCCAGCCCCGTCTAAATAGCCAATGCGCACATCGGCGTCGATGCCAGCGACATTTGACTGGGTAACCGTTTCAAGAATTGATATTTCCTCATTGTAATAGTGCTCGCGGACAATGTCGGAAATAATTAAAACCAGATGACGTAGAAGAGAGTGTCTCTCATGTTAATGCTATCCAACCAAAGGGCTTTCAAGGTCAGATATCAAGAAAATTAAGAAAGAAAGGAGCATGTCTACTAAGCAAACAAAGAAGTTACAACCAGAAATTGAGCTATCATTCTCCGCATAAAAATAGATTATGTATAAAATATTCGAATGTTTGTTGATACGGTTCACACCTTGAAAACAATTTGCTGAAAATTTCAATTCTACATTAGAAAAATAATTTCGATCTGCTGTCGGTTTGAAGATAGCGGTACTCACGGGCATGGCGACAAAAAGCGGCAGGGGCAGCAGCGTGAGCGGCACCAAGACCACGACGAGGCTCTTCCAGTACGGCAGGAACTGCCACCGTCCTGTACACTGTTCCATGGCCGTTCTATTGCTAGACTAGTTCACTAATAGTTCATATAAATTTACGTTATTTTCATTTGATCCGAGACAGCAATGCCTAGCACATTTACCACTTGTTTCCGAGAACGCTTTTTGGAACTCTGTTTCTTATGTGTAGGCTGAAACAACAATGAAACTTTCAGAAAAAAATTAACGCAAGAACGTCAGGCTCGAACAGTGCATAGGATAAACCTGTGAACAAAGTAAGATTAAGTTTCATTACCCATTTTAAATATGGAGGACTAATAACATGGGAACGTATCTCTCTAGAAACATATCGTATCAGTTTTCATTTTAATAACAAAATGGCTCGATTTTCATAGGAAAGTATGCTAACAGGGATGCGCAGTAGAGCCATCAGAAAGCGAGCAAATGAATGATTATTTTTTGTTTTGCTCAGCCTACTTCCAGGCCTCCCGTTTTAATTCTGGAGTTGTGTTTTAGCTCTGAGACAAATATGACACACACCTGGGCTGATAAAACTATGTATTAGCTAGTATCGTGCAGTTCGAATAGATTTTGTCTATTCGTACCGCAAAAAAAATAAATGTATTCAATGGATGAGCGCATTATATAAGTGTTCAGTTGAAGTTGAACAAAACGGACGAATAATAGCGATGATGGACTGTCGTGTCGCAAATAGCAGCAAATCAGCTGTGAAATGTAACTGATTCTGTTGGAACGCTCTTCGGTCGCAGTACATTTCCATTATATCGGCTGAATTAATTCTGTGATAGTATGATAGAATCTGCATCAATTTATTGATTGACTTTCATACATCTACACCAGGGGTCTACAACTTTTCTATGTAAGGGCCACATTATATATTTCCCATATTCATGCGGACCGAAGGAATAAAAAATGAAAAAAAATTAATTCAGCGACGAGCTGCAGCGATTTGTAATTATTTTTTCAAGGCCACCACACCTGGATTTGTTTGGCGATCTGGATGAAATTTTGTGGCCCGCGAGCCATAGTTTAAATACCCATGATCTGCACAATCGGATGAGATGACAAACGAGATCATTCAATTTCCTCACGCGTAAGTTTGTTCAGAAATGCTACTAGCATTTTTGTCCTAAAACACAGTGATTCATTGAAATTTATAATTCTGTCTGATTATAAAATGCAACGTTTCGACGTATCTAACGTCATCCTCAGGCTGGAAAAAAAAATACAGAATAATTTTCAGTCACATTGGAAAAACGCAAAACTAAAACTTAAGGAATATAGACTAGATATATAATCACAAAAGATGAAGGCGACTAGACAAAAAATCAAATTTGATATCACAGAAATAGTAGTATGACTAGAAATATTGTACATAAACCGCGATGTTCACCACACGAGAGACAAGAGCAAAATGGTCGAGCAGCCTCGTCATACCTAGCAAGCTGAAGTTCTGCTAAACAGTTTAAGAGCAAAAAAATCATTAGTATTTTCGTTTAGAGAAGGTTTAAGTTCATGAATGTGTAATGCTTCAATAATATGAATTTGATCTTTCTTACTAACATTATAAAGAATTTTAGTGTTAGGGAACAGATCTTCATTGGATGGTTTGCAACTATGGTCAACACGAAAATGATTGAAGATGGAACCTTGATATTTATGAGCTGTTAATCTTTGCTTCAGGGTCATTCTGGTCATGCCAATGTAACGTTTATCAAGAGACTTACATTCTCTTCTGCTACATTTAAATTGATAGATCACACCTGGCCTTGTCCAGATCGTTGACCCCAGATGCAGACAGATTATTTTTTACCAATTGATCACTGATTTTACGATCTTTATAATGCACGCAAATTTTAATAGAAGTTTCTGGATTTACTGGCTTAACAAAGGTTTTAACAATGTTTTTAAAGACTCGTTCGTCAATTTTATAATTATCATGCATTTGGTTTTCGTAAAATATGTTGATACGGTTTGCATTCACTGAATTATTGTCACTACTCATGCTTCGGTTCAAAAACTTATCAATAGTTTTATCAATCAAGGTATTAGGACATTGTTATTTACAAGTAAACGTTTAATTCGAAGCATTTCAGAGTGGGAGTTTTCACAATTACTGCAAACTTTATGAGCTCTATTTATCAAGGTATGGATAACGCCTTCTTTATAGATTTGCGGAGCTTCACAATCGTAATTAATAGTTTCACCAGAACGGGAAGGTTTGACATGCACGGATCTATGGAATGTACCGTTAGATGTTCTGGTTGAAGCTTCTAACGGTACATTCTAACCTAATCCAAGCAATTAAACAAATACACCATAACATCTTCACAAAAAAAAAACATACACATACTCATCTGAACACCCTTTAAGGGAACCATTTCCGAGCATCTCAGTCAGAGATGAAATTTTCCTGATAGTTTTTTTTATTGCTTTAAAAGAGTTTGAGATATGTCTCCGAATGTCTGTAGAAATATCAGGAACGTATCCCAGAGCTAGCGCCCCCCCCCCCCCGAGAGGGGGAGAGCATCCCCCTTGCGGACCTTTTATTTCATTTATGAACCTAGAGCAATAAAATTTGGAACACGGATAGGAAATGCAATTTAAAATCATTTACTCTCTATGAAAAAATGTGATTTTCTTTGAAAGAAAATTGGAAACCATAGAAAACGACATTTTTTGGGGGGGTTTCTAAATGCTTATTCTCTGACAGTTTTTGAGCATCAGTAATGATTTTGGTATCATTGGATGCAGAATAACGTGGACATGCCAAAAAATCAAATGCTTATCCTCAAATTTCCAATTTTCTTATTTTAATTTTTTTATATTTCATCATTCATATTCCTCAAGGTAAGCGTCCCCCTTCCGAACCTTTTCTTTATTATTGAATTTAGAGCAATGAAATTTGGTACACTAATAGGAAATGCAATTTAGAATCGTTTATCATTTATGACAAAATGCGATTTTCTTGAAAATAAAATGGGAAATCATAGAAAACGACATTTTTGGGGGGAGTTTTCTAAATGCTTCTTATCTGACAGTTTTTGAGCTACGGAATGTTCTTGGTATCATTGGATGCAGAATAACGTGGACATTCCAAAAAATTAAATGCTTTTCCTCAAACTATCAATTTTGAGGGAAAAAATGACAAAATTAAAAAAGCTTTGTTTTTTGAAAAAATTCAAATTTATGACGTCATAACTTTGAAACAAAAATGAATTTTGAAAACCATTTAATTTTTTGGAAAGCCATTGTTTTTCCGCATCTAATGATATCAAGATCATAACTGTTGCTCAAAAACTGTAGGAGAAGAAGCATTTTTAACCTTAAAAATATCTTTTACTGAACAAGTAAGTTTTTAAGACGTTTTCCATAATAACTCCGAAGTTTACAAAGCTAGAGCAATGCGGTTTGTTGCATTTGAAAGAGATATGTGTGCTCTAAAAATACTATTGGTGGAATGCTCAAATTGTTTCTGTAAAACTTTCCATTGACTTTTTTACCCTAAAATTATAACTTTTACCCAACCTCTTACAAAAAAATTCATATAAATTCGGAATGAAATAAATCAAAAAAAATCCCCTATACAGTTTATAGAGCACACATTTTTCTTACAAATGCAACAAACCGCATTGCTCTAGCTTTTTAAATTTCGGAGATATTATGCAATATATATATATTCTTTTTTATTATAAGGAATAATTAATTTTCTATGCCCTAATGTAAAAATTTTATAGAAGATAAGTTGTTGTAAATGTGGAGATCTAGTAGTTTGCAAATTTTCATAGACGTACGTCCAATAGAAAAAAAGTTTTCAGTTTTTGGAAATGGTTCCCTTAATTTACTCAGTTGGGGCAATTTTTAATTTCATTGCACTTTGATCATGATTTAAACGAGGTCTATGGGTAAAAATGAACAAGGACCCCAAAATTGAGGTCAAATTCATCTGTAGCTCTGCAAAGTGTTGACCAATTAGAACTTTTAAAAAGGTGGTTTGAATTATGAAAATGATCTCTGATTGCTGACTGGGAGGGAGATGAGTATTGACGGCCGGTTCAATGAGAGATACCAGAGTGTTGGCTGCGACGAATAAATTGCTGGAGTGTGGTACTTCCAACACAGGATTGCAGGCAGCAATCACATTTATACAAGTAGACAACTATTTCTCAGGCACTCTTCCAAACGCTCTTTTATCCCTGAGACACTCCTGTTTTACTTTCATTGCCGTGCTACCATTTTTAGAAATAGTTTTGAAATAGGTTCCTTTTTTAATAGGAAAGAGTGTTAGCTGTTTTTTATATTAGCTGTATGTATTTTAAGTTATGAATTCATAAACGATTCTTGGGCCTGACCCAATGGCATGACGACTCATGTTCACAGGTTCAGAGATTTCGCACGAATTGCTCAATTTTCAATATAATATTTATCTTATCTTTAATCTGTAGCACTTGCTATTGTAGCTCATCAACGATTTTCTTAAATCTACTACGATTTGATGTTACAGTAAGCAACCCTTCCCAATAACATTAATTTGTTCTGTCAAGTGAAACAAGACCTTTACTTCCATCAGAAGTCGTTACAACAAAATAATTTTATTTTTGCTATCGACTTCAAGAGAAATACATCATCTGATTCAGTATATACAGCATGGCACATTTTACAGCACATAATCTAAAAGAGAAAAATACTTAAATAGACAGGGAATTTAGGCCTTTAGTAAAATCACAGAAATTTGAGCAAGGAAGGGCTCTTAAAATTGCAGCAGGTTTTTCTAATGGTAAAATTTGTTAATAAAAATTAAAATTGTACACAAACAGCCAAAAATCTACCCCAAATACTAATAAAAACTTAACTAGCGCGAGAAGACAACATAGCAAATGTTGAATATCACAGAATCTGGACTACATGGTTCCAGGTGATCATTTTCTTCGAGGTCACCTAGTTTACGGCCCTTTTAAAAGTTTAAAACTCCCAAGTATATTGCACAAATTTCGCTCAATTAGTTCAGCTTCAGAAAAATATTTCACATTTGATTTCTCCCCGCTTTGACTTTTAGAATAGCATTTTTCTAGCAAGTTCGTTGGAGCTTAATAACAGACATCCCTTTTTGCATAATTTCCAATTAAATCAAGTGCGCTCAATCGAAACATAAAGTTTTACCTTGCAGCAAGAATTTCCATTTTTAAACTCAGTAAGTTCAACTTATGAGTAAGAGTAGTTTAATCGTTATTCATTAGAGGATGAAACTAAATCTCAACAACAAACGATTGTCAGTTCCATTGAGCATAGTTTCATCATAGCATCAAATCATTTACAGTGGGGGACAAAATAATGCCAGACGTTGATTAAATCGCTAGATTCTACATTTTTATACCACCTACAAATACGGAAATTGGACTATCTATAAGTAATATAAAAAAAGGTAATTATATACCTAGAACCCACAAATATTTGTTAGAAAAAGCATACAAAAACATGTATAATAAATACGTGAACACATAGGTTTTACAACACATAGGTTTTACCACACATAGGTTTTACAACACATAGGTTTTACAACACATAGGTTTTACAACACATTGGTTTCATTATATAATTCTGGCTACGAGACGTTTTGAATGGTTCACTACCAGCCTGTTACAAGTTTCGGGTGTACTCTTATTCCATTCTTCTATACAAATATCTTTGAGTTCAGTGATGTTATTGGGGGCTCTCTTTTGAATCTTCAAGTATTCAATTCCTTCCACAAGTTTTCGATCGGATTCACGTCCGGGGATTGACTTGGCTATTCTAAAATGTTTATCTGCTTCATCCTCACCATTCCTTGGTTTCGTTTGCAGTATGCTTTGGATCGTTTGTCTCGTTGGAAGGTGCATCAACGTTTCAATTTAAACAAACGAGCTGAAAGTAGGAGTTGCTCTTTCAATATTTCAAGATATTTCCTGCAATCCATGGTTCCTTCAATGATGTGAAGTTTACTTACCCTTGATGAGCTGAAACATCCCCACACCTTGATTGAGCTACCTCCAAACTTCACAGTGGGTATGATGCACTTTGGTTTATACTCAGTTTTGTTGCCTCCAAGCATGGTTTGTGCTGTTCCTCCCAAATGCTTCGAATTTGATTTCATCTGACCACAGTACTGAGTTCCAAAATGCTGCTGGCTTGTTCAAATGGTCGTTGGCATACTTCAGCCTGGAGATGACGTAGAACACCCATGACGTTTCTGGAGAAGAGGTGTCCTACGAAGGGTGCGGGAGCGAAGACCTTCACGGCGTAGTACCCTGCTGATCGAATGTTGGCTGGCTTCGGTTCCAGATACCTTGAGATCATCCTTCAATTCTTCACAAGTAGGAGGTCTGTGCACTATTGTTTGAACCAGTTTTCGAGCAGCCCGGTCATTAACCTTCCGTGGACGGCCAGTTTGAGGCTTGCTAAGAGTCGTATTCCGGCATTTCCACTTTCGTATTATGGTTCCAATCGAGGTGATAAGAACACACAGTTGTGCACGTATCGTCCGATATCCCAAACTTTCACTATAGAACTCCACAATACGTTCGCGAAGGTCTTGGCTGATGTACTTATTCTTACCTTTGCTTCCGACATCTCAGAACCAGAGCTGCTCTTTCAATGACACGCTATTGGAGATGAATGCTGAAGAAAGGTATGTTGCTAAAAAGTAAAATGTATTAAAACAATCTGGAATTATCCTACAAAAATTTGAATGCATAACATCAAGAAAAAAATCGGTTATTGAAAATTTTTGTTCACGTTTTTATTACATATCTTCCTATATATTTTTTCTAATTAATATTTATGGGTTTTAGATACATTATTAACCTTTTTATACCATTGTTTATACACATATAGTCTAATTTTAGTAACTGTACGTGGTTTAGAAATGGGGAATCTGGCAATTTAATCGTGTTGTATTATTTTACCCCCACTGTATTGTCTTGCTTTTATTTCGATCTCCTCCGTTTTCCAAGTTAATGGCATGTTTTGGTGTTAATTTGTATTTTTTCAAGCATATGTGTTTCTGACCATAACAGCACATGATGACCTTGATGGCCGAAACATCCTACTTTAATTTATAGAAATACCTTCTTATTTAATTGCCATCGCTATAACCTTCGTAAGCGTATGAACATATTCTGTCTGAGAGCACGACGCGCTGTGCCCCAAGGTAATATTGAGCCACTGTCGTATTGTATTGCATCCTGCTCATCCGGTGTGAACGATTGAACGCATGCAGACGCAAGGAATTGTGTTTTATTCACCCCGCTGTTCCCAATAGTTTAAATAAGCGAACTAATGGCTGTCACAGGTTGTGTTGAAAACTGGAACCCTATACACGCAAGGAAAGTTCGTCTGAACATTCCATTGTATTACCAAAACTCGATGCTCTGAATCCGTGCCAAGAACTCAGAAATTTTAGTGATATTGTGGAATTGCGTTCAAACAAAAGATACATCTCTAAATCAAATAATGGGACTTATCAGAATATATTACAGGAATACATTGATTTATGCTTAATTTAGTTCCTAACGACACCTATTTCCAAGCTAAACTGCTCCACTGCACCGATTCACGTTCGGACGTCCAGAGTTGTACTGCGATTACGGTTCTGTAACACCGTCCACCTCTCGCGACATCAGTATCACTGACTGACTTTCAAGAACTTCTGAGTAGGCTTAAAATCCCAGGTCATTTTATCGACATGGGGAATTTATATCTCGACGTCACCGCTCCAGATAAGGAAATTTACGTACAAGCTAATCAATGGCTGACGCACTTAATTTTTTTGCATAATTTTGAAACATCAAAATTGTGAAACTGCAAATTTCTTTGAGCACAGGAATTGATTTTTCACGCAAGCAACTCTTGTTAAAATGTGCTTCAGAATAAATATTATAATAGAGTTCAAAATTCAAATATTCTGACTCATGTAACATACAAGTAGTCCTGCAATTGGAGCAGATCAAAGTAATTCGTACACATCGATTAGAAGTGATTTGACTATTGAGCGTATCCCTAATTTCTTAACATAATATGGAACATAATTTTTAATGTAATTGACATGAAACATGTCTTCAAAACATTAAAACCTAATCCGAATGTGGATACAGATATTTAGCGATTTCAAACTACATATAATATAAAGGAAATATAAAATGTTCTAAGAAAACGTTATACCTAAAATTCAGAGCACTAATTTGATAACAAACTTTCCAAACACTGCTGAGAGCAACTCAGAACACTGAGCATTACGAAAAATATATCTTCTTAAGAGGCGTAGAAGATTAGAAAAACGCTATACCGGGTGTCCCACAAAAATGTCCCCGACCTTTTAATTGATTATATCTCCGCTTTAAATTAACATATTAGAACTGTCTTTTTTACCCAATGTAGCAAGTTTTGTTTCCTTTTCGAATAATTTTAGTTATTGAAAATCGTTTGATAACCACTGTAAAGTGATCGATTTACTGGAAGGGGTAGAAAAACTAATTGTTCAAAGAAAAAGTCTTGAAAGCAATAATGATATTCTTCCTTAATTTTTACTTACCAAAAAACCGAGCAAACAAAAATTTTAAAAGAGTAACAAATCATTACTTCACACAACGTTTAAATAAATAAAGTAATTTAGTATCCTTCGACATACCCTCCATTTCTCTCAAGGCAAGTATTACTTCTATCCCCCATTGAACAATCAGTTTTTCCACCTCTTTTAGTAATTCGTTCACTGTAAAGTGGTTATTTAATGATTTTCAAAAACTTAAATTATTCGAAAAAGAAAAAAAATTTACTATGTTGTGAAAAAGAAAATTAAAATTTATTTATTTAAATCGGAGACATAATCAATTAAAAGGTAGGGGACATTTTTGTGGGACACCCGGTATGTTGCTTTAAGTCAAGAACGCGAATGTACGCGATACTCTCATACAAGGAATAGTCATTAGTATAGGATATCAAAATTATTGTCACGAACTGTCATTTATGACTTAAGCGAAGGATGAAAAGGCGATAACAAAACGTAACAATGACAACTCTTGAAACCTCCAGTTTAGATAAACTTCAGTGCCCGATTAGAGTGCATTTAGATTAGTGTATTATTTAGACATCTGCGGCAGAATGATATCATTCGTCCAATTTTTCATGTATTTCAAAATGTTTGGGAATATTCTGATCTGCCAAACGCTTGTCCAGTTTTTGGGATAACCGCAACTAAATGTTGCGGTTGAATGAAATATTTGCACACCTTATAGTGTGAACAATATATTTTGTTCGCTACTTCACGAGTTACGTCTCAATTGTTTCAAGATGTACACGTTACTTGTTCCGTGACTTGAAAGATTGTTCTTTCGATAAAAAACTTTCATTGCATACTGCATAAGACGTAATCTACCGGGAGTAATAGGTATCCCAGATGTCACAGGCGGGTTCTGTAACTACTTCCTACATTTTACAGATAACGATATGAAATTTAAAGAAAAGGTGAAATACGTGAACATTAAGGTGTGATGCCACCCGGCTAAGTGGACACAAACCCCCGATTTTAACGGGCACAAAGTCACATAAATTGCCTAACCCAGACTAGGGTCGGTAACGATTTAAATACAGATAATAAACACGATAAGCAGAGCAAGGTATCAAGAAAGGGTTCTCACCTGTTCGAAAATAATGTACAGGAGAACTCTTCTCAATATAGCCGGCTGTCCAAAAACCTCAGGGTCCTGTGGTAGCGAGGAGTTTTAACCGACGACCACCGGAGCGTAAACATTTGAAGTGCTCGGGGCCACGGCTGATGTCTGTCTGACGTGGCAGGCGCTAGCGACCGCCGACGTCAACTTGTCCGAATCCGTTGCACTGACTTGGGACTCGGAACAAGAAGTGTAGACGAACGTTTAGAGTTTTCAAAACGTCTACAACCGAAGATGTGAGGAACCCTCACCATTGCTCCGCTTGGTGGTAAATTATTTGCGTTAATGATCTCAGGCTGATTAATTGGACTGCAGCCCAAGACCCTTTATACTGCGGAAGGCCTTCAAATATTGCCTCACTAAGTTCGCAAAGGACCTCAGCTTTGAGCAATGGCTGGAATTTCGACAAAGGAAAGTACTCTGCACGAGTCATCCCTTCCCAAAGTTCAATATTATAATTAAAAAAAGTACATCCTTAAACTATTGATCGCTTATGCCTTGGGATCACTCACAGGCATTCGGACCCGCTCCCAATAGGAGGGCGAAGTCCGACACCCGACGCTACCGCAGCAGCAGCAGCGATACCGGGTTGGAGTATTTACAAGGGAACACCCGCGCGGATCTACTGTGGGGGCCACTGGCCAACGCAAACTCAACAAAACAAAAAGGGCCAGCCGTTGCCCAACTCCACAGTGGGTGAACGCACAGGTGCCCATCCAGGAATCACCACCACTTCCCCGAGGCAGACAGAGCCCCATTTACCGAGAGGTTACACCGACTCCCCACCCCGCACCTCAGAATGCGACATCAGGGCTAAGTACTGTGATACAAGAACCAAGCACTTTTGCTTTTCGGAGTGTGGACGCAAACCACTACCGGGTAGATACACCCAGGGTCTTAGGGTGTACCGCAACCAACGCACAGACAGACCCAGCCACCCCGTACCGCCAGCAACAGACACGAAAGGGTTCTCACCTGTTCGAAAATAATGTACAGGAGAACTCTTCTCAATAATCCGGCTGTCCAAGAACCTCAGGGTCCTGTGGTAGCGAGGAGTTTTGACCGACGACCACCGGAGCGTAAACATTTGAAGTGCTCGGGGCCACGGCTGATGTCTGTCTGACGTGGCAGGCGCTAGCGACCGCCGACGTCAACTTGTCCGAATCCGTTGCTCTGACTTGGGACTCGGAACAAGAAGTGTAGACGAACGTTTAGAGTTTTCAAAACGTCTACAACCGAAGATGTGAGGAACCCTCACCATTGCTCCGCTTGGTGGTAAATTATTTGCGTTAATGATCTCAGGCTGATTAATTGGACTGCAGCCCAATACCCTTTATACTGCGGAAGGCCTTTATATATTGCCTCACTAAGTTCGCAAAGGACCTCAGATTTGAGCAATGGCTGGAATTTCGACAAAGTAAAGTACTCTGCACGAGTCATCCCTTCCCAAAGTTCAATATTATAATTAAAAAAAAGTACATCCTTAAACTATTGATCGCTTATGCCTTGGGATCACTCACAGGCATTCGGACCCGCCCCCAATATGAGGGCGAAGTCCGACACCCGACGCTACCGCAGCAGCAGCAGCGATACCGGCTTGGAGTATTTACAAGGGAACACCCGCGCGGATCTACTGTGGGGGCCACTGGCCAACGCAAACTCAACAAAACAAAAAGGGCCAGCCGTTGCCCAACTCCACAGGAGGTGAACGCACAGGTGCCCATCCAGGAATCACCACCACTGCCCCGAGGCAGACAGAGCCCGATTTACCGAGAGGTTACACCGACTCCCCACCCCGCACCTCAGAATGCGACATCAGGGCTAAGTACTGTGATACAAGAACCAAGCACTTTTGCTTTTCGGAGTGTGGATGCAAACCACTACCGGGTAGATACACCCAGGGTCTTAGGGTGTACCGCAACCAACGCACAGACCGACCCAGCCCGCCAGCAACAGACACGAGGACAGCTGAGACACTGCTCGTATAGGGACAGAGGGCTAAGTCCAAGAGCAATACTTCCACCAGACGGGACCGCCATGTCGTATCCTCTACGAGAGCCAAGATCCAAGGTATTCCCAAGGGCCAGCCATTCACCGGGCTATGGAAGACCCCATACAGGAAACCGTTTTGACAATCACGGTGGGGGCGAATGACCCTCACGTCTAGGATGTCCTGCACGGTTACCAGGCCGCGCTCTCCATATATGGAACATCTTATATGTGTGGGACAGACACCTTAAAGCCAAAACCGTGATCTCCCTTTGACTGATGCCAAAAGACGTCAAGTCGGAAGCCGAATTGGCAGACCAGCACCCTCTCCAGGAGAGTGTGGCTGAGGTTACCAGCCTCACCGGGCAGCACCCACGTCAAGTTCGCACATTCTGAGTGTGCGTGCGCCAGTCCGTGTACGGCTCGTCACCACCACCCAGAATCACTACTATGCGCATTTCAACAACTGCCACATGTCGCTGTGTGACATAACTCTAGTGCGAACGTTCATTATTCTATAGCTCTGCCATACAAGTATCATTTAATAATAAAATAAAATACATTAGGTTTCATTTTACACTTAAAAGTCACTGCGGTTTTAAACAACAAACATGATAATATGAGTTAATGACATGCGCACTTCAACAGTGCCATACGTCGCTGTGTGACTTAACTCTAGTGCTAACATTTATTATTCTATAGCTCTGTCATATAGGTATCATTTAATAATGAAATAAAATATATTATGTTTCATTTTACACTTGAAAGTTACTGCCGTTTTAAACGACACATATTATACAATGAGTTAAACCAAATAACAGCACAGTTACTGCGATACTACCGCATGTCATAATGTATTGTTCGTGTGTCACAATTTTTTGCTAACAATACAAATCTCATTTAGTTTCTATTACAAAGTGGTAGTTAATTTGAGAAATTACCTAGTGCTATATCAATTGAATGAAAAATATTTTAGTGCTGAAGCGTTTAGTAAGTTGCATTTTTTGCATATTTACGCCAATTGAATTCGATTACTTTACTTAGAAAATTTGA
>JACJUY010004028.1:0-14084 GCA_014220935.1 Platorchestia sp. MABIK | reverse complement strand
CTAGAATGAGCAGAAGTAAGCAAGCGACCTGTACGATGTCCGATGCAGGTAAGTGCAAAATCTAACAGCATTGCGACATTTCGCAACGCATTATAGACGATACAGCGATTTCTGGCAATGAGCCAAACTCTGGACCAGTGGACAAGACGCATCCTTCACGCACACGGACGCTGCAACACACGTACATAAAAATGTGCGAACTTGACGTTGGTGCCACCGGGCACCCCGTGATCGCAGTTACGCCCTCTGCAACCCCGGGAGCGCTGTACTTCTCGACTTTCCGTCTATGCGGATGTGCTAGAGTGAACTTATCGGCCACGACCTGCGCGTCAATGACCACGGATGAGCCGTCCTTGGTCGCCACGAGATCGGGCCTTAGGTATCTCCCTCCTGCCATTGGGACCCTTTGCTCCAGCACTACCTCATGACCACGAGCACGCAATTGGTTCGCCATCAGCTTAACCAGATCGTCATGTCTCCCTATCCGAGCTCCGTGGGTTTTGGAGCAGGTCTGCGAGAAATGACCCAAGCTGCCGGTCTCACGACATGCATGATGCATCGCAAAGAGGCGACAGCCCAGTACCCCGAGACCTTCGAGCAGGTGTGGGCAGAGTTCCAAGACGTACGGCAACGGCACGGATGAAGGCGGCCCCCTCACGACTTCCGACACCACCCGACAACAAGGTGTGAGCATGAGGGTATTCACACGCCTGACTCAAACCCGTTTCATCAACCGTAGCTAACATCTTGGATCGTCACATTTGAGGCAAGCCTTTCTTCCTGAACACCGGAGTCCCTTTAATTGTGGCTGGACCCGACCAATACCTCGAGCACCGTAGGTTTGGCCGTGAAGTCGCAGCCACCAGGACGGCTGGATCTCTCGATGTCAGAAGCTTTTCCAAGCGGTTCTGTTTCGTGAACCGAATTGCACTGGTCAAATGAGGCATACCAAGTCCATCACGCGGACGTGCGTACAGTAAGGCGTCAGGAGTATCACCGGGTAAGTGAAGCCAACTCCTGACAGCCGTCCGAATACGCCTATCAAGACGCTCCAGCTGGGTTCTGTACACCTCTCCGAGGACCAGTCGATGCTGGAGCCTCGGGATGAGGTGATTGACCAGAATCCCAAGCCGTTCCTGGGGCTTGAGAGGTGCCCTTGTGATTTCAGCGATCCCATCTTCCAAGATATGGCATAGCTTTACGCTTCCCCTCAGCGTTAACGAGAATGCCCAGGTACTTGTAGGCATCGGTTGGCCCAATCGGAGACAGGTCAACTCCAGTAACTTTCACACAGCTCCTGGCGTCAACTCACCACTTCTTGTTTCTCCCGTCCAATCTCAAGCACAGCCCTCTGGACTTCCTCGGATTCGGTTCCATGCCAGAGTGGGCCAAGCCCTGCAAAATGAGGTCCACGGTGGTTTGGAGACCCACCTTACTTGAGGCGCACATGACTATGTCATCTTCGAAGGCTAGCATGCCAACTTTAACAGACGCAGCCTGTCCTCTAATCTCAACTCCAACCCCCAAGCTCCGTATCTGAGTGACCACATCATCCAGGACGAGGTTAAACAAAATTGGAGACAGGGGGTCGCCCTGCTTGACCCCACGGGTCATCGGCGCGCATGGGTTCGTAACCAGCACAGGTGAGTTCAGTGCTCGCCCCGTCGTAACTAGACATGACCGCATCCACGAATCGCTGTAGGACACCTTTCCGCCCTAGGGCCCTAATCAGCGAGTGATGCGTAGCTGAATCAAAGGCCTTGGCCATATCCAGAAACGCGAGGTAGACGTCACTCCGCAAGCAATGCGCTTCATCGAGCACAGCGCCGAGGAGCGCCAGATTTTCCCCACACCCATCAACAGGCACAAATGCCTTCTGCGCGGGGTCAATCGGAGCCCCCCGACTTAGTCTGTAGGCTAGAATTTTGTGATACAGCCGAACAACATGTGAAGCCACAGTGATCGGTCTGTAATCTCCCGCGGGAATCGGACTAGGTACTTTCGGAATCAGGGTAGTCCTACAGTGCCAAAACACCTTCGGAACATACCCTGCCGCAAGCCACAGGTTGTAAGTCCCCCAGAGGAAACGGGTGAGCGCCCCTCTGAGACAACGGAGGGTTATACCGTCATTCCCTGGAGCCGAATCAGCAGACACAGATTTGATCTGAGTCTTTATTTCAGCAATCCTGATGGAATCGGTCAACCATTCCACATCATCAGCCACATCGGTTATCTGTCTTGTATCTGGGAGAGACGGCCTCGAAAAGAGATCATGCCAGAACGGGAACAACCCATCCCTAGGCACATGAGACTGCTCGTTTTGCCATCTTCCACTGAGCACCGTCTCTGCGGCCCTCCGCCGGTTTACCCGGTACAGAGATTGCACAGCTCTGTACAACCGACGCCGTCTTGATCTGGGTCATTGGCCCCCAGTCTGGGTGGCACGGGAGGAGGCCGAGAGAGCCTTGCCCGACGGCTCCCCGAATTATCATCAGTCCGGCGGTGAGGAGAGCGAGTCGGACCCTCACCGCCCATACGAACGATGAGGGCGGCATGCGCCTCCAACACCTCAAGCATCTCCTCACGATCGATGCTTGGTGCATTGAGCAATCGATTTACCTCTTGAGCAAGGAAGGACTCTCCCCATTCAGTCCGGTTGCGGTCCAGCGACCCAACAACCTCCACCAACAACTGGCGGAGTCCCGGGGACGTTTCAATGGGTACCACTTCCGGCTCAATTGCCCCTGCAGCCTCCGGATCTACTGCATGAGGGCGGGTCTGTGCCTGAAACTCAGCTGCATTTAAGCGCGCATCGACTAGAGGACGGTAGTCACCGCGCATTGAATTTGTGTGGGACGGGTTGACCGTCCCGCACATACTCAGCTTCGAGGCGAGCCATCATCTCGACCTCTTCCTTTGACCATCTGACCCGTGTGCGACTGTCAATGACAGCCGCACTAGCCGCATGATACGTGCTTGGGTGGGCACGCCTCTTGTGAAGGCCGAGACCAGAAGAGGTCCCGAACCTTCGATCGCATTCTGGGCACGGGAAGGGAAGTTGATCATCTCCCGGGCGGAGCCCCCCACGCCTCATCCAGTGGGATTTGGCTGAAACTGCTGGGTCCGGCAGAACTGCCAAAAAACAGCAGTGGTTATTCACTGAGTGGGGGCAGCCGAAAAGAGAGTATGGCAAAACTCCAGTCGGCCGAGGTGCGGTTCAGTTTAGCCCTGCCGAACACTCGTCAAGCGTCAGAAGCCGAAGACCGAGCATCAAGATCAAGTCCAAAGAGAAAACCGGGCCGTATCAAAGAGTAAACCGCAGTCTCGGCAACTTCTTCTCTCAAAGCGAACTGCAGGTTACCAGGAACGCCACGTGGAGGCACTGAATCCGACTTTGCACCCAAAATACGAGTATTTAGCATCATACCGCCGTTCTTAACCCAAAATTATTTAACGTGTTACATAACAGCTGCAGGGGTAAAATTCCTGACGTGGTTAGGAGTAAAACATCTTTGTCAAACACTTTCGAACCTCCTTGTATATAATTTCTGATTGGAATTATTGATCCCGAATGAATTAGTGATGAATATTTTTAGTTACACCTCCTGTGACGCATTTCTATCAACTTGCCAATTGATTGTGATTTTCAAAATATCCCATCGAAAGATTTACAAGTTCATGAAAACTTAACATGACCCATCGATATAAATTTTACAAGTAAGGGTAGTCCATTTGAACAGTGTCAAATGAACGTGACCAAATCCGTTTATTTACTAGCGAAGTTAAATGCGAAAACCGGGATTGAATTTTTGCAACTACCGGAGATACTTCCCGATTGTTACCCATGTGTGGTACCAGTTTTTTACGTAGGTGTAATTCCAATAATAAAAAACAAATTCAATTTTCGTCTATTGAGTCATTGAATTGATTTCTTGCACTCAGCTGATCGTCTGAACTTAGACTAGTGATTAAGAGGAAAACAACAAAAAATATTGACTAGGTTTACTCAACGCGGTGTTATAAAATCAACCGTGAAAAATTTACGCTGCAATCTGATCATTTCGTCAATACAAATTATTTTTTAAATGTTTCCAGTGTCCATTGCAATCCTAATTGATTGAAATGTTTTCCAAGTTGAAGAAATAAATCGTTCGCAAAGTGCCCTACTTCGTATCTATGTTTACGGTTAACTCTACAGTAGCGTACCCAACCTTTATTAATTTAGTTAAAGGTTTCGTTTCTCCACACAAAAACAGGAGTTATTCGTGATTGATAGCCAAAGTGCATTGAATTTTATAAAATCTGCCCAAAGTGACGAGTTATAAATCATATTGTCCTCTTCAACACAAATTCCACACGATGACTAGGTGCAAAGTCTCTTCGCTCGAATGCGTGAAGCAGTTCATTGTGATTTACAAATGTTCAACTAAATACTTGCAATAGATCATCCACAAAAGTTTTTGAAGAAACTCAGGCGTCAGACTCGGAAATAGGCATAAGAAGTAGTCAGTTAGGTGCAAACAAGAAAAGCGGATGGTCTCACTTCCAGTTGCTCTATATCCCCGAAAACATTTACTTTGCTCTCTAGTTTTCACTCTCTCGTGCGAGGTAGCTTTATTATGTTAAGTCGTGAAGTATTTTGAAGGGATATTTTTTAGTTTTTCTTTGAAAAATCTTGGGAGCAAGAAACTCCTTGGTATACAAAGTTAAATTAATTTCAGTCCACTTCGGTGCTTTCGTGAATTAATCTCCACATGTTTTGGCTATAGCCTCCTGCACCAGAACTTTGATAAGTTTCAGACCCTTGAAAAATATTTCGGACATCAGGAAAGTAATATTTGAGCCATTTTCCAATCACTCTATCCTCCTGATGGTGGGGATGAAAATTAGAACCGAAAACTTTTTTCCAGCAACCTCTGCGCTCATGTGCCCCATATTTTCCAACTTCGTTGAAAAATATCATCCCTTAACTCAATATGTGTGCTATTTTTCCTTCATGGGCCAGAAGTGTATACTATTTTTGAATAATGAATGAAGATGACTCTAAGAAGCGCATTGTAATGTTTTTAATAACTTTTTCAGCCTTGTAAACGCTCCTGTTATTTTGCTTAAGACGCAATTGAATTCCTCGTTTTCTTGGTTTGCAGAGCTACAACTACCTCTTGAATGAGCTCCTATAGAGAGTGACCTCTTCTTCGACAATTTTCTAGAATAGCCTCAACGTTCGTTGGAACTTAAAGCATCAAACTGCAAGTGACCCGTTTTGACACATTACTTAAGAATAAATCCGTGTTAGTCATTTCTGCTCGAAATCATGCTTTTAGCTTAACGTATTAAGGAAAGCGTGAATTTGAAATGTATCCTTGAAAATAGCGACACTTGTAAACATCAAGACCAATTCTGGCATTCTGATTTGACTATTGAATTTAATCCGAGGACATGATGTTTGGGACCCAGCATTCGAGAATACCTAACTAATATTGGAATAAACTTTTATTTTTCTTCGAGGGCCATAGCTCTGCCGTACACATTTGGAGAATCTAAAAAATGCAAGACATCCCCCGAAATGTTCACATTGATCAGGTTTGCCATGCTAGACCCATTGATCAACATTGCTTCCACGATGTGACCGAATAAACTTTTACGCGAAATTAAAAAAAAACTAATCGAAAACAGGATGCAAATTCTTGTAATTGAATTTCGTAATTCATAGTTGATGAAACGTATTCACCTTATTTACATCTAACGAAATTTAACTGAATTGTTTACACTCGAACTTTCACGCACCGTACAACAAAAATTGAGAAGTGAGCGTTATTCTGTAAATCAGAAAACGAGACTGCGATGAATGCTGCCGGTAGTATGTTTTGCCTCGACTACGGCAACTGAAATGACGCAACTTGTGGGTGCGCTATTAGACAAGGCAACCAGTGTGGCGTTGCAAATTGCAGAGGAAGGTTATAGCTTGCAGTGACTGCGGCATGTGACTGCTTCATTTCATCATTAAATGAAAAGCATTAAGAACGTACACAAAACTTAGATCCCTGTTATATCTCAGGATGAACCTTGTAAAGTGAGCACAGCCGGATGTCTTTGTCTCGCTTGGCTTCGGATGTCTCGGTCACGATCCGTGGGGCGGAAACGGCCCGACCGCCGGAATATCTTTGTTGCTTGCGCTTGCCTGACTTCCGGGCAAGACCATTATATAGAGGAGCTGTAAGCGATGAAGCCAGTGTAATAATAAGCGTCTTGCTGAGCGTTTCATTCTCCTACATTGGTAGTTTGCAGCTACCGCTGAAAATACATCATGTTGTGTAGAAAGAAACGACACAACAATCCCGTTTTCGCTTTTGAATGTCCTTGCACTATTTATTGTCTTAATTCTCTAAAAATGAATGAGATTGAAGGGTCATACAACTATTGATTCAATAGAATTATTTTGATGAATTATTAACTTTTATGAAAATAATCTTGAATTTGTGAGAATCAATATGAAATGCACTATTAAAAACATCATAATATTGTAATAAACTTTCAACATCTTTTTTTACAGCTTATATTCGCAGATCAAAATAATAATTCATGTTTTTATACCGCACAGAAATAAACAAAGGAAACAGTATATTACTTAATTAACACTTTGACAGCGGCAACTAAATGTTAAGTTTAAAGGCCCTATTACAAGGGGCAATTATTGCTCCTGAAAGCAGCGACGGATGCTTCTGGGAGGAACTAACTGCAGTTGCTGGGCGAGTTCTAGTTTTCGCACTTGTTCAGAAACCTCGAGCAGCTCAGAGCGACGGAGCACTGCTCGACTGACCGTCGTACAGCAAGAATGGTTGCGACACCGCCTCTCACTGAGCCAACAAAAACTCGGTCCGCCATTCAATAGGTAGTCGAAGGATTTAATACTTTGACTGCAGCAACTAAGTATTAAGTCCAACACCAAACTCAAATTTTAAGTCAATTGTAGTAAACTATATTGAAAATACCAAACATGAAGTGGATCGTGCCTTCATTTAGCTTTGATTTAATATTTAGGAAAATTGAGTTTGCGACTACTGGTCAGTGAGCAGCATTATGAAAATTGTATCCGTGTACCACCGGTGGCGCACGTCACAGTCAAAGTGTTAATGAATGTCCTATAATATGGCATGCTATTAAGTGTTATATAAGCAATTAAGTGTCATTTTAGGCACATAATTAGTCGTAATTTCAGTAGAAAATAAAGCGGAATATCACCATTTACCATACATTCGTGATACGTTTCATTTTCAATTGATGTCACTTTTCCATTATAATTGAATGCTTATCAGGTAGTATTTTATGATAAATAATCTGGTCAGAAATTTAAAAATAATAAACCATAGGTTTGTAAGTTTAAACAGTTCAGCTGAATATGATGTAACTATCTAAGCCATCGAAAACTAGAAAAACATTACTACCTGCCACAAAAGTGACAGGAAAAAGAAGATTGACTCTGTGAAGTCAGATAACTTTATGTGCATTCAATTTAATTTTCTATCATAAGCGGCGAGTAGAAAAATAGGCAATATTTTGTTCGGCTTTCAATGATCAGACCATTTTAATATGCTTTTTAGACTTGAACCTAAATATCAAATGAATGAACTTAATGCTTTGACTGCGACGTGCGCCACGAGTGGTACACGGAGGTAATTTTCATAATGCTGCTGACCGACCAGTAGTCGCAAACTTAATTTTCATAAATATTTAATCAAGGCTAAATGAAGGCGCAATCAAGTTAATGTTTGGCATTTTCCAAATAGGTTACCACAATTGACTTTAAATTTGAGTTTGGTGATAAACTTAATATTTAATTGCCACAGTCTAAGTGTTAATATTCACAACCAATGAAGAGAAAAACCATCAGAATTCGTTTTAACCCTCATGCATGTAAATGACATTGATAAATTTTACAGCAGTGTCAATTATTTTGTAAAAAAAACTGACCTCATAATCACACTTAGCAATTTAAGAAGTTTTAAATGAGCTCAATCATAAAAAATGTGAACAAAATATAAGTAAATTTCAAGATTTGAAATAAAAATTTTCATCAATTTTCAAATCACTTCAGAGTGATTTTTTCTAATGCACTGTACCTAGGTTTCAGTTCTGTTCACATATGTGCACACACACACACTTCAGTTATGTTTACTACCTTCCAAAGAAATTAATTTAACAATAGTTTGTCTCAATTGGCTAAACGCACTCGAGAAGCAGCCTTGTTTGTTTGCATATTGTTCGCGAACAACTTCACACCGCCGAACACGTAGTCTGGACGTCTGGACACGACTCGGAAAAGTTCGTGTTTTTGTTCGCGTTTTGGTGTGTTCGTGATTGACGATAAGATTGATAGTGTGGACGGGCCTTTAGTGTAGGACCAGTTTGGACAAACTAAGGCTGAAATCCGATTGTTTCGTGGCCCTGGACAGACTGAGTAGTGCCGCTGACTGTAGATGATTATGATGAAACGTTACCATTTGGGGCTCCGTGTGACGGCGGCCTTAAGAAACACTGGCATTTGATGAAATGTTGAATGTTTTTGAACGAATTTTGAAGAGTGATCATGAATTTCAGACGTAGATGAAAGTTGACTTCCGTGCGCTGATAAGGGAGTGTGGAACGAATCTTCATGTTAGGTTTGGTTTACTGATATTTTGATATTTTGATATTCTCGCAGTGAATACAGCACATGCAGCATTTTAGCAACTGCATGCAGCTCGGGTTTGAAAGTTATTTTTAAGATAGCTTCACGGTCGTAGCTAGGTACTATCTGTTTCATGAAGATTATACTAATGATTACAGACGACCGTATTTTTTTCTATTATCTACTTGCAATGGAGAACTTAAATTAGTAAAATATTCAAGTAGTATAGGTAATTTATTAGGCAAAGCAAACGGTGAGCATCAGAAACTCAACAATTCATAAATCGTTACACTTTTTAAGAATTTCTTTAACTCATCAACGCTGATTTTTTATTATTACGCGAAAATGTTTCAGATTTTTTATTCGAAAATAGAAATAGTGTAATGCGATGATGAAAAATTTCAAAAGAGTCAAACCAAGTAATCAGCCTAAAACTGTGAACTGCGCTATTGGAGAAACAACAACACAGCTCCGAGAGCTTTATAAGCCGGATAAGGTGAAGTGCTTATCGAGTGCTGAGGCGGCGCTCTCACGATGCGAAAAAGCCCAGAAGCGCCTGGGAATAACAGCTTATCAGAAATGTAACAGGTGCAGGTTTTAGTCGATAGCTGGTACAGGTATTTTTTGTCACGTTAATGTCATAGAATCTATAAAAAGTATAGATATTTTTGGTGGGTTCAGATCCATTTTAAAAGGTAAAGTCAATAATAGCAGCATGCTAGTCTTTTTCGTGCAGGTTCAGGTCTTTTTGGCAAGTGTTGGTTTTTGCTGGCTGCTGGTGTAGATCTTTTCAATATTAAGTGAACGATAATAGGCTATAACAAACTTCACAGTGTTAAATATGTTATTGTTCATGTTTTAATATTTATCTCTCTATGTTAAAAGCAGCTTCAAGCTCATCCTCATATTCACAATTACAATGCCAACTTGTAGCTACGAACATTTCTGCGGAAAATTGATTTAACATACTTCAGCAAATATTTACATCAATCATTGTGTAATTAAATTGTCATTTAATACAGCGATATATCTTAATGTTTTGCTTATTGCTAATTCTAAATATCATATGTTATGTTAAGTTATATGTTAGTTTAAGCCTCTCTAACCTCTACAAAAAAAGAGCGCATCGAAAAGAGGAAGGAGGATGGCACCGTTTAGTATGGAGACGAGGGAATGCGGAATCTATGCAGAAGGGGCATAAAAACAGTGAGTTCAGAAAGAGGTTCATGAAACAAGATTAAAGTTGAAGAAGAAAGTAGTAGGAATGAAAAACAGGACAGCAGTGAACTGAAAAAATGTGGTCCTTAACATAACAAAAAAAATATTTTATTTCAACAAAAAAGAAAGCCTACCTAACTCTCAGCTCCGGCCCTCACACATTTTCCCCCTAGGAGGGCTAATTCCAATAGATACAGTAGTTGTATCCCCCTGAAGAGAGTTCTAATTATCAATGCAAATGCATAGATTAATACGTTTAATTAAGGTGATCATATATCATTAAAGAGAGGCAACAAAAAGACATTTCGGCCTTACAGGTCATTCTCAACTCTGAAACAAAGACGAGTCGGGCATAAATCAAACTACATCGAAGGGAGAAAAATAAGACACATACATGCTACACTAATTGCAGGGCAGGGAGAATATTGTTGAAATGTTTGAAACAGGTTTATTGTTTAAAATCAACAACAATACCGAAATGAGAAGGATTTTTGAATCAGATGGTGAGTAAATTACACTCTCTTCATGAGAGCGGACGGAGGAATGGGAAGCTGCAAAAAGGACTAGTTGATCCAAAAATTCACGACGGCATGCTCAGCAATAAGAATACCGAGGGCACGAGTAGTCGACCCCACTGACTAGACGCACATTCTACGCTGCTGTAATTATAAATGACGTATGAAAACATCTCTTCAGGAGTTTCATCTCTATCTTAGAAATGCAATCCTATTTTGTGCCCGTTTACCAACACTGTTTTGGAATCATGTTGCGTAAAATCTTTTGGCAAAGTAAGATAAGTAGTTTTTGAGTTTCTCCGCTTGCTACCCTAAACACGGAGGCGGAAAGAAAAATCGTTTCTTACTAGCGGTGGGTTGTAGTACACCGAAATAATACCTTTTATTCAAAAAGTTCTTAATACAGGAATATGCTAGTACATATGAAACCTAATAAGACTGAAAACCCCCAAAAAATTACGTTCCTTATTGAAAGCACGGAATATAGAACATACACATCATGCTCTTGATAGCATTGTTTTACCTTTACGTTGAATCTAGATGTTCAGAGTGAAAAAATTATTTTTTTCACTGGTAAACATTGGTTTATGGAAAACATAATTTTGAACTGAACCATTGTTAAAGTTGTTTTATACATATAAAAATGAACAGCGATTATTTTATTCAATCTCTGTGGGAAATTTAATATTTTGCTGTGGATTCAAATGTACTAAAAATTTACTGCAATGAGAGCAACTCTTTAATTAAACAATAGGAAAGTGTCGTTGGTTACATGTTTGTGAAACACACGCTTAAAATCTAGAAGACAAAAATCTTACAATCGCTTTGAACAAGGATCTGGTTGGACCAATGACTGAATCAACACTAGGCAATAAATATTCCAGACAAATTTTACAAGTTTCATGTATTTAGAACGATAAAACTCCTAAAAACAGGTCCTCATCACTCATTTACAAATGTAGTTGCACACAATGGGCGTCTGCCGTCTGATCGAATACGTGGGTTGATGAGCATGCCAGCCGGAGGTTTGCGATCAACCAAGTAGTTTTCAGTACCTTCCCATTCGGCAGTCCGCTCTAATGCTGAGAGGTGTGACATCCCAGTGTGGGTAGATGATTTTTAAGCGATTTCCTCACCATCTGTTCCAATAAACCTTTGCATTTTTGAACTGTTGTTCATTTTAAAAATGAGTCTGTATTGAACGACGTCTCGCTAGAATGCGCTGTATATGTATTCAATTATTCCTTTCGTTTTGCCAAGATATGAGTAGGTGGTCATAGAATTGCTAAGTTAGATTAGCAAGCAGTTTGCTCGATTTCGCATGATGTGCAGCTACGGGTGTAGAAAATTTCCATTCGCAATATAAAACATATAATAAAAATGAACCTGTACTATTTGAAGTACAGTCAAGGAAATAAGTCATATTTGCATCATGGCCTACTCCTTGACGTGGCATACTTCAATGATGTCACACTACTGGTCAAAACTAACCTGGCATCTGTAAAAAAGATCAATGATTGCTGCCCAAAATACGGAAGCGCAAAGAAAAATCGTTTCTTACTAGTGGTGGTTTATGGTAGATCGGGATACCTTTTATTCAAAAAGGTAGCCACTGTAAATTCGGCCACTGCGAATATTTTCCGTCAGATTTCTTGTTTCCTGCACAGTGTGCGTGCCGTAAAATTATATAAGTGGAGAAGAAATGTATCCTGAGTCGTATGGTATGGTACGCGTTTTGATCGCACCAAGTTTGTTTTACTGATTTGTTTGCCAACAAAAAGATAGAATGTAATGGGGATTTGGATCGGTGCAGCGCTAAAAGAACGGAGCGTTGCCATGCCTCAAATATTGTACAACTTGGTATTTGTACATTTCATTGCCTTTGTTTCGATTTTCATTTGTGCTGTCTAATCCAAAATTCGTGAAAATATTGTCCAAACTGGTTTCTCATTCAGAGTGGTTTATAAAGATGCCCCTTGGCATTTTTTTAAATAGTCAAGTGATTGATGGAATTTTTATTCACCTGGGGATTAATTAGAAATTCAGTTGTTTGAATATTTATTTTGGTATTTGTGTTAGCTTTGTTGTTAGTCTGGTGTGATGTTCTTGTTTTGAGTAGAGAAATATATTAAAATTAAAAAATTTTTGTTCTACTAAAATTGCTGCCGGTGCTCATATCATTTCTGGACTTTGTGGCCCAATAAACTCAACGGAAAAATTTTTAAAATTTTCAAACGGATTTTACATACCTAGCCATTCGAAAAAATTCTAGTGATGGTCAAATGCTTAGAAAGTTACGAGGCACAATGAAATCAAGCTAGTTAAATGCCCTTTGGATTATCCTGCTTTCAACAGTGCTATTAATAACGAAAAGGCCATACAAATTTTATCTTGCTACCCAGTTCACATTATGATGAAATATTTAACTAATTTTTTTGTTAAAATAATTTTATTATATTTTAATTCAGATTCAAACACTATGGAAGTTATATTTATCTGCGATTTCAATGGCGCAATATTTAGAAGGGATTTTACCATGTAAAGAATACTGAAATCATTTGCTCGTGCTCATTTTTTTTTAAATAATGAGCAGAGTTTTAAGGTCATCGCAAGCCAAAGCTAGGAAGTCTATATTCTTAATTTACAGAATAAAGTTCGTCATAGACCTTACGACTGCCCTGTGTATCTCTAGTCAAGTGTTGAGATTTTTACCTTATTTTGCCATTGAATTACTCAAAATTACTTAATAGTGGGATGAAGAACTTGAGATGCATATGGTCACTAGTTCACAGCCATACATACATAATAAACTATTCCTTTTTAACATGTTATTGCAAACTTCTTCAATGTTTTTACAACTCAAATTGGTATTTTCTGTTAACAGCATGATTCACCTTATTCAATTTAGATCGGAAATTAACAAAGAGCAGGAGATGTTAGCAGAGTGACCCATTCATGCGTTGGTGCACAAATCCCATGCCGCTAGATACCTATCACACAGTCTCCAGGCTAAAACTTGATAAGAAATAATTGTCACTGTTGCGTAGAAATCGATGCGAGGATGTTCAGCTCCGCACTCCGACAACATTTCCGGAAGCGTCCCCTTCCGTTGTGATAAAAATCCCGGACAGCGTTCTATCTAAATCAAGTGCTAGTTCAGTGTAGTCGACTTCCTCGCTTAGTGTAAGATTTGTGATGGGTTAGCTGTTTTTTGTCTCTGATGTACTTTTAGAGATTCACAATATAAGTGCAATAACTTAGAGACATTTTCTTTGGTATGCACGGTTAGCTTCCAACACATTTTTGCATACTGACGGTAGCTGATCCAGTGCTGAACGTAAGCCATGTAAATTTTAGTTAACAGAATGAACACACAGCTTCCTGTGCACTTTTTGATGGGGCTGATAGTCATTTGAAGCGCTGAAATGTCAGCGTTAATTTAATACACAAATAAACTCAGTTGTCAGCGTATCAATAATTTAAGTACTAGCGTTACAGTCAGTGAAGCCTAAAGACAGTCACGCAGAAACTCGGCCTACTCGTAGCTCGATTGAGGTGTCCACCAAACTCTACAGCTCAGTTCAACATTTCTCTCGCTTCGCGTTATGTGAAGTGATCTAACCTATAGCTTATAAAAACTAAATAACTAGGTAGTTGTATGACAATGACCATTCGGTTCTTAT
>JACJUY010004027.1:57065-73730 GCA_014220935.1 Platorchestia sp. MABIK | reverse complement strand
AGTGGTATTTTATCATGTTACACCTCCCCTTGGCTATTTCTTCACGGTATGACGGTGCTATGTCATCTTCTATGTCTAGTCATTACTGTATAATGATTTCAAGGGTCTTAGCTGACCCCACAAATAATAACGAAGAAAAGTTGAGCTTGTTTATGTTTACCTATTTTGCCTTTTTTTAAAGGA
The DNA here is from genome assembly GCA_014220935.1 of Platorchestia sp. MABIK. NCBI lineage: Eukaryota > Metazoa > Arthropoda > Malacostraca > Amphipoda > Talitridae > Platorchestia > Platorchestia sp. MABIK. Next base: position 73,547 of record JACJUY010004027.1, on the reverse strand, counting down.
TCGGAATGTGGGGTTTCAAAATGCTTCTTCTCCTACAGTTTTTGAGCAACAGTAATGATTTTGGTATCATTGGATGCGGAAAGACGGAAAGACAAGGGCTTTTACAGAAGCTCTAATTTTTTCAGAACTACTTTTTGTTCATTAGTTATGACGTCATAAATCAGCATTTTTTCAAAAACAGAGTTTGCTCTTAAATTTTTTCCTTTTTTTCATTTAAAAATGGAAGTTTGGGGAATAAATTTTAGTTTCTACAAAAGTTCTTGTTTTCCCGCATCCAATGATACCAAAATCATCACTGTAGCCCAAAAACTGTCGGACAAGAAGAATTTTGAAAAACATCCTCAAAAATTTCGTTTTCTTAGATTTCCCCTTTTCTTTTCAAGAAAATCGCATTTTTTAGAGAAGATAAACGATTCCAAATTGCCTTTTCTCTCAGTATACCAAATTTCATTGCTCTAGGTTCAATAATAAAAAAAGGTCCGTATGGAGGACGCTTTCCTTAAGATACGGAGCAATAGCAATCCTAACATCAGTATTCCAGTGTGGGAGCTGCAGGTAGTTACTTGATTTGGTAAAAAAGGATTGATCATCCTTGAAGTTTTACAACAATAACACAGCAAAATCAGATCGTTAAAAACAAAAATTGATTCGTGCAATTTTACACTTTGATTTCATTTGCTTCCCGGCCCACGAAAGTTGAGAGGAGCTCTAAAAGAAATGCTGTATAATGTCCTAGCATCCTCCCTGCTCTGCTAAACTCCAACATGCTACGCTACCTTAGCTTGAGGAAATGGGGTGCAAATCATGCATTTTCCGATCGGTTATCTCCGAAGTGTTATCAATGGATTTTAAATATAAACTAGTTCACCCCTGTTTTTTTAAAAGGGGGGAGGGGGGGAGGAGGTGATGTAACGCTGCTGGCGCTGCGAGAAAGTCGAGGTGTAGTTTTTTTTTGGTGTACGCTATCCGTCATACATGACTGGAATTGATAATTTCCTAAAAATCATACTTCAGATGTGGATCAAAAACAAAGATATCCAACCCAACAGAACCTGCAATTGAAATACTCTTAAACTGGTGAAATTCCTATCAAAAATAGTCATTAAGCTTCCTTGACAGCATGATAAAGTGGCAGACCAACTGAGCTTTAATATGGCTTTCCCACGATTTTCTATGCTATCTTATACCTTTCCTATTCTTTCCTCAGTCTCAATTGCTGACATTCTATACAACCTAATCTAACCTACCAATGCACGTGATGTTCATTGCGATTCTGAATCTGCTGGGTTAATGTACCGAAAATAATTGGGGGGTTGATGAAGCTTGTATCACAGAGACGCTCATCACACACACTTTCGGCTGGTGGGTGTGACACACAGACGGACGGACGGACGCGGCTCCTTTTTTAACAGTGATTATCAAGGTTAAATAGTGGTAACCCAACAAAGAATCTCAATTTTACTGGGCTTGCATAAAAGAAAAGTTGAAGCCAATGAGAGGTCATCACTCTCAGCGTTCGCCGCTGAGGCAGACCTACTGCCAATTCATTCGTTATGACTCATCTCATAACGTTCTACATATACAAAATGGAGCCCCCATGTACGAGTGAAACAGTAGAGGACGCTCTAACCGACTCGAACAAAAAGTAGGCGTTCTGAGGCCTGCAGCAACACCTCATTGCACAGCCCCAACGACTTCGTAACGAACGACCACACCTCACAAAAGATGCCAGACGCTGACGTCGAGAAAGGTTCTTTTGTAATAATCTTCTCATGCCATTGTTTGACTAAATATCTCAGATAAATTATATTAGATATCATCATCAGTTAAATTAACTGGGAATTAATCCCCTGTTGCTAATTCGACTTCAATACATTATCATCAATTGTACTTGCTAGCTCGTGAGGCGCGATTTTAATCGTCGCATAACTGGACAAGACGGTCTCGTGATTCGGTGATCCCTCACGCGCGCGGAGGCGGAACTCGAGAGAGGACTGTGACTAAAGAGAAGGTTGTTGTCTCTGCCTCGCCTGCAGTTCGGGCATCAGAGGTTTTCTTGATAAAAATCACTTCGTGGTAATCCAGTCTGAGTGACGTGCCAACAACTGATTGGCACTCAAAGTTCCCACTTCAATCGTGAACCAGGAACCCACGAACAAGAAAAGTGCCATTATTTACTCGTGTTCACGTCAGCACTGTTAATGCCATCGAGTTTCACGCGCTGGATTTTCGTTGACAGCCTAAGATCGTCTTTGATTTGCTTAGTATTATCTTTGGCACGTAGAATGATTTTAAATTGCCTTATGTTCATTTTGATGTATTAGACATTTCTCTTTTGCGTTAGGTAATTCCAAAATTCTTTCTGTTAGGCAATAAATCATCGATGTGGCTCAGATTTTCTTTATTTCCCGTTAAGAATAGAGCTATGATTTGTTGATGACGTTATAAGAGTGGATAATGATTCGAACGGTACCTTAATAATAATCACCTTATACAGATAAATATGTGAAAAAAAATATTTGGTCTCTTTGGAGACTGGTGGCAGCTTATTAAATAACTTATAAAAAAGACATAGTCATTGATGTGATGAAAGCATAGAAAAGTCTCCTCCGACCTTGAAAGTGAGAAAGAACGGTGGAAACACAATTATAACATCAAGTTCAAAACAATGATGTTTAGCGGTAGGATCATCAAAATAGGAACTCACGCACAACAATAGTACTGCATCGCATAATTTAAAGAAGTACATAAAAATTTTGTCTAGCGATGGGATAATTTCAAGAGGTACGTAACACGTTTTCGATCAATTTAGTCATTAATTTTTTATTTCCAATAAATTCTAGGTACTCAGATCGTACCAGATGATTACATTTTCCAAGAAATAAGGTCAGTAGTGGGTAAAATGTGAGTTCTTTTTCCTTAAAATATTGAGTAATCAATCGCACGATCGTTTCCATACAACTATGGTAATTTCAGTTAAACATAGTTCACTTGGCGTTCCAGAGTGGATACTACTTTGAACCAATAATATTTAAGCGTTATTATCAGTATTCCTTTGATAAGTTTATTGATCTGTTCGCCTTACTTCGGTGATGACGCACGTCTGACTTTTGCTCCTACCAAAATGGTGGTTAAGATCAAAGTAAAGTCGCGTCTAAAGGATTACTGTAAAAAAATCCTTGTTCAGTATTTGTGCCGAGAATGAAAGCAAAATCTTGAAAGTTTCAGAAATATCTGATGGATTCCTGTTAGTTTGTGACACTATTACTGAGGCTGAAAGGATGTTCAGCGAGGCCAACATGGCCGCCCTTAGAGCCAACGAATTCGAACCGGTTGTGCCGCCAGAGTTGAAATGCAGTAGGAGTCTAATTCTCAGGCGATTAGACCGACTCATTTACGATAACAGCAGTGAAGATATAAAGAGGGGAAATTGAAAGAAACAACTCCTGGATTGCTTTGGACGAAGTTTTCAAGTTCCCCAACTCCCCTACCGTGAAGCTTGTGCTTTCACAGGCGTCGATGGCTGATATGTGCAAGTCTAACGGATGAATCTTATTCATTCCAGGTGAGAGTATTTTTCGTGATGAGTTTATTCCTATAACCACTTGCTATACCGCTGTTACGCTCTTGGTCAACAAGTTACCTCGCAGTGTCCATATGATACCAAGTTCATGGTATGCTCATTCTGTGTATCGAGTGATCACATCTAGAAAAATTGTACTTCATCGATGAGAAAATGTGTGAACTGTGGTGATAATCATCCAGCCGTGTCTGCTTCATGTGAAAAGAGGAAAGAGATACTGATGGAAAAGCATGGGGAGGCTGGAAAGAACAAAACTTTTGCTGCCGTAGCTGCGCCGGCTATGCCAATGTCAACTCCCCTTCCTACACGTCAATCAGTAGCCGTGTCTCCGTGTTGCCTTGCACTTGCAGTGACAAAAAATGATGAAAATCCTGGCTCCTTCTCAAAAGTTTTGAATGAGCTGCTTTCTCAGAACGGGCTTCCAAGGATTGATGTAACCGGTTATGAACCTCCGAATTTTACTACATTCATTAAAGCGACCCATAGACGATCAATTTTATTGTCAATATAATTGACAATGATGAATATTGACAATTATATTGATCATCTGTGGGCTTGATTGACAACCGTCAATTAATTGACTCAATGTATTGACGCAACAAAATCAGTATGAACCCATAGACGATCAATTTAATTGTCAATATCATTGACTCAATATATTGATGAGATTTTTTGCTGCCCACATGCGGCGTCAATCTTTTCATCAATGTAATTGATGAAAACCAGTCATTACAGCAAATTCATTATTTTAATTTAGAGTGATATATCATATGCATCGCTTAAGAATAATTCCCGCAAGGTAATATCAAGCAAGCTAAAAAACTATCTAGATTTTTTTAGCTAATATCTACATTCCAAACTTTACAGCAAGGTTCAAGCAAAAAACATTTAGATCTATCTATTAAATACCTAGAGTGCCAGGATGCTTGCACACCAAAAGATTTGATGAGAGAAAGCAAGCGAGCTTGAATTGATTAACATGGATTTCTATGGGAGTGCACACACTGCAAGCAAGCAAGAGAGCGAGCGAGAAAGACGGAAGATTGGCCGAAGCGAGAAACCGACTCGAAGATGGTTTCACGCTTGAGAGCTGCAGCGAGAAGCCTTTGGCTGCCTGGCAGTGCGCGGTGAGATGTCGATAAGGGTGGCGTACTGCTCAATTCCTCCAGCATACACTGAACTTCTGATATCCGAAGTTAATGCTGTACTTTGCATTTTGAACTAAAAAAAATCCAAAGCACACGGACGGATTACATGTTTCAAAGCAATGGGATGAAGTAAGAATGAAATTCAACGTTACAAACGCATGCTTGTACTGCTTTTTTCTGTTATAGACATCCCTTCATGACATTTAGGAGCAAACTGGCTGTTATTTTGTGTGTGATAGATCCTGGCGACATCTTTCTCTCCCGCTTGCTTTCTCGCTTTCAGTCTTTTGGTATGTAAGCACCCTCAGCCCTGGTTGCCATAACTTGCCCTACGTATTTTGTTAAAAGTACCACATTTAACCGTACGAAAGTAGCAGATTCCAAGGAAAAAGAACCAAGTTATTACTTCTCTACACAATGCTTATAAAAAGGCTAATAATTATGAATAACATTAGTTCACTACATTCAAATGATATTTTTTAATAATAAGACATAAAAAGTACCGCATATTTGTTGCAGCGCACTCCAGCATGCAAGAAGTAACAGATCTGCATGTACACAAAAACAAAATTCGAAGTATTTCCAAGTGTATACACTACGACTTTCAGAGCTCAGAATGAAATATTGACGCAATATATTGACGTGTCCAATTAGGCGTTTCAATATATTGACGAACCATCAATAAAAAATCAAAATGATGTGATTTCGTCAATTCATTGAGTCAATTATTTGACGGTCGTCAATCAAGCCCACACACGATCAATATAATTGTCAATATTCATCATTGACAATTATATTGACAATTAAATTGATCGTCTATAAGCTCAAACTGATTTTATTGCGTCAATTCATTGAGTCAATTAATTGACGGTCGTCAATCAAGCCAACAGACGATCAATATAATTGTCAATATTCATCATTGTCAATTATATTGACAATAAAATTGATTGTCTATGGGCCGCTTTAGAATGATACATCTGGCAACGGTCAAAGTAAAGTTGAAGACCCAGATTGCTCTAATTTTTCAAGTGACTGCCTGTCTACTGGAAACAATACAGATGCACCTCAAGAAGCGCTTATTCCTGTACCAGATTTACGAATTTATAAGAAGAAAGGAACTGCTTCAATAGCTGGTGAAAATTTGTTCGTGAAAGCCAAACCGGGAAGTGTCGTGATTGTTGACCAGAAGGATTATTTAGCGAATGAACTTGATATTCTTGTTCTGTGTAAGCTTTCAGCCAACTTAATTTAGAGCAAGATAGTTGAATTGAAATTTGCTGACTTTGAAAAACTCAAGAAATCTCAGTCCCGTGTGCTGAGAGGTCAAAGTGAAAAAAACAAAGTAAATGGATGAGCAGTTAGGTGAGAGTGTCGCTGACTTTGAGCTCTCCTCTCTTCCTGATGTATCGGAATATTATGATGCAGAATCCTTCAACAGTAAGTTTGAGACTCAACTTCTGGAATTAAAATTAATTCAAGGAAACATATGATCATGCTACATAAATTTCAATGATTTTAAAAATTTTTTAGACCAGCTATCAGTAAATTTTGATGTAATAGTGTTGACCGAGACCTGGCTGAGTGACGTTACTCCCTGGTGCGAAGTGCCGGGCTATGTAGCCTACCACTAGGGTCAGAGTAGGCCGTGCTGATGGTGAGGTCAGTATATTGGTGAACTCATCTTACAAAAGTAGCGGCTAAGTGTGTCGCTTGGTAATAATCGAATTTCGAATTTTTGGTGTCGAAACATAGTTGATAAGATCGAAAAAAAAAAGTTTTTCTCCATGCATTTTTCGTCGCAAATGAGTATTTATCGAGTTATAGCAGTAAATTACTGATCCCAACTCAGGTCTTTGAAGCGGAAAGAAATTCATCGAGAGCGTTGTATGGCAACACTGCAATGGACTTTTCCTTTCGACGCGCTCGAATGATCGAGCGTGCTTTTCCCGCGCTTGCAACAATGCAATAGCGATAAGTACCATGCCGCTATAACTCGTAAAATAGTCATTTGCGACGAAAAGTGCACAGAATAAAAAACTTATTTATTTCGATCTTATTAACTATGTTTCGGCACTAAAAATTCGAAATTCAGTTACTACCAAACGCTACACATTCACCAAAGTAGCTCGCTTGTCGCCTTAACACGATGTTCGGATGATTTGAATATTCTGCTGTGAGTATTGAACTTCAGGGAAAGATCCACAAGGTGATCGGAATGTACAGGTCATCGTTAAATTCGGTAGCTAATTTCAATGATGTATTCTTCGATTTCATAAATTTCATTGAGGCTCAGACCCCTACTTTCATATTAGGAGATTTCAATTTAGATTTGTGCGCTGCGGTGAGAAGCAGCGTAGATTTTTTTGCTACCTCAATGCGATCTCTGTCGTTCTTTCCCGTGATTTCCCTGCTAACTCGTGTCACTGCTGACACTGCTACCTGACTTGACCATGTATGGACTAATGTCATGACTCCACACGCTGCGGGGGTTTTCACGGTTGATGTTTTGGACCATTATCCTATTTTTATGTTATTGCAGACAACCTTGCCCAACCTCTCGGATGTACGTGTTCAGCTTAGAGATCTTTCTGTTGCCACTCTAACTCGCTTACGTTCTGCTGCCACTACTCTCTTCAATGCGTATACTTTAGATCTCAATGGCGATGTCCACGATGAGTGCAGTCGATTTCATCAGTGTCTGTTTGGCTAGTATGATAAAACATTTCCAATTAAGACAAAAAAATTATCCCGTAAACGCATTAAAAGCCCATGGCTGACTGCAGATATTGTCCAAAACATCAACAGACTGCATGAATTACGTAGGTTTCACATGCGAGTGTATCACCTAAACACTTATAAAAGTTGCCGAAATAGGGTATCAAATCAAAAGAGCCAAAAAATTGTACCTTCATGATCGATTTAATTCATGTGTCTCAAATGCTAATTTAAGTGGAAGTGCATTAACAGCATACTGCGTGGTGGTGACAGATCGTCGGGTGAAATTGTTTTGAGAAATGACAACTGTACATTGATCGATTCACCAGCGGAGGTAGCGGACAAATTCAAGGAATACTTTGTGAGTTTGGCTGCTAGGCTTGAGACAGGTATTCCCAGGTCTGACATTGATCCTACGTCCTACTTGCACCGTTTGTGTAATTTCTTTGGGTATCTTCCGACTGACGAAAGCGAAATAATTGGCATAATTAACTCATTTAAAACTATATCAAGCAATATTACATCCATCCCAATCTGTGCTTACAAAGCCATGGCTAGAGGTATTTCTGCTGTTTTATCCGATCTGAATAATTTTTCTGTTACTAGGAGTGTTATCCCGAACTGCCTTAACACGTTCCCCGCGTATTGGGCCATATGTGTCCAACTAGGTAAATTGCTCATGCACGCACCGGTATAAATGAATCATATTTCATCTGTTTCGCGACCTCTTTAAGAAATAACAGTTAAGGTTATTGTGCAATTGTATTTCCATGTTTCTTAGAAAGGGTAAAAATGCATTCGAGCATTCAAGTCAATTTCCCAATTCTGCTACTTACAACCTAACCAAACCAACGGTTAACAACCGCCAAAACACGGTGAACGTGTTAAAATAGCTCGAGTTCTTCCAATTGATAAGAAAGGAGCGAAAGATTCTATTTCTAATCATAGACCTACCTCAACAATATGCCTATTGAGTAAAATCTTTAGCACGTTCCCAGCGTTTCCGCGGCTGTTAACGGTTGGTTTGGTTAGGCTGTAAGTAGCAGAATAGCGAAACCGATTTTCCAGCGTGAATAACTTTTAATTCCTCTAATGAATATGAAAAATAGAATTACTCGATAACATTTCGCCTCGTATGATAACAATTATTTTAAAAAATGTTGCGAAACAGATAAAATGTCGAGCAAATATACCGCCACGTAACTGGGCAATGTACCTGTTGGTACACATGTGGCCTAATACGCGGGGAACGTGTTAAGCTCGCAATGTACTCCAGAATGGCTAAATTTCTTTCTAATTTTCATGTATCTCATCAGTTCGGCTTTTGGAGGAATTGCTCAACGTCTGACGCGCTTGACATATTATGTGATTCAATTTATTCTTCTTTGAGCAATAAGGAATTTGTGATTTCGGTGTTTCTTGACTTCTCGAAGGCGTTTGATTCCATTAATCATGATTTACTTGTGAAAAAAACTTGAAGCCCTGGGGTTTTGCTCTAATATTCTTCAGTGGTTGCAGTCCTATCTAAGTGGCCGCCAGCAGTATGTTAATTAATGTTTTTGGTCGTTCATCTGGTCTTCAGAAGATCTGTTGTGGGGTCCCACAGGGCTCCATTCTGGGACCTCAACTTTTCCTGATTTGTAGCAAGGATATGCTCAATTCTAGCAAAAATCTTAACTTGATTCACTTTGCGGATGACACAACTGTGTTTGCTGCGGGTCCGGAAGCAGAATCATTGTGTGAATTATAGTAGATAACCAAATAATTGCGATTGATAGATGGATGTGCTTTTAATAGATTGTCCTTGAACAGTGATAAAACTTCGTGTCTGGTATTTTCTAACAGGGATAAGTCCATGGTTCGATAGATTTGTATTCGTGACGTACGAATAGCACTGTCCATAGAATGTAAATTCTTACGAGTAGTTCTTGATGACAGACCACGCTTTGTAAACCATATCAGAGAGGTTTGTAACAGGATAGGCAGATCAATAATTGTCCCACTACGCAAACTGTCCCACATTATTTTACCTCGTGTTCTGAGGATGTTATATTTCTCTTTGGTGTATCCACACTTGATACATGGCATTGTGGTGTGGGGTTGTTCGAGTCGGACTCAGTTATCTAAGCTCCTACGGTTACAGGATCGAGCAATTAAGGTTTTGTCACCTGGATATAGTAATGAAATCAATGAGGTGTACCACAGGGCCAGAATTCTCACCGTTGAACAAATTCACGAGAATTTTCTGCTCGTAACTTTCTTCAAAGACTACGGTGAGGATAGAACGAGCTACCTTGCAAGAAAACTCTCTGAGCTGGAAGTGCGTCACTGTCATTCCACGCGATTTAAATGTGGCCTTAACTTGAATATTCCCAAATTCTCTCTCAATGTATGCTCAAAATCTTTTTATATCAGTCGGTTAAATTTTGGAATATCCTGCCTTTTTGTCTCAAATCTTTAAATAGTTTGTACGAGTTCAAGTACGGTCTGAAGTCGAGATTGTTCAGTGGCTAGATATTAAAATTTTACTACCTGCATTGCTCGCATTATCACTCCCCCAGCGTTTGTCTGCGGCTTTTCGGAACGTTTCGGTTTAACTTGGAACAGCGCGGCCCGTATCGCGAGTGTTCATGGTTCACTTAGTTGATTTGTCACGATAGTGTAATCTCGCCCCTTGTCTTATTCACTGAAGCCAATTGGCCTGTTTCGGCGTGATCTATAGCTAAACTTAAACACAATAAAAGTTTCCACTTTAGTGAGTTACTATGTGGTACTATTTGCATTAAGTAATTAATTTCTGGAAACTTAGTAGATAAGTCTTAAATGTTGTTTTCACCTTATACTACTTGTGCCCGAATAGTCTCCTAGACAAACAACGGGCCTGAAATCTTGTTGTTTATTTATAACTGTTCCTGTATTTACATGTCTCTGTATTGTATGACACCGTTGTGTTAGGTTGATTTCAATAAATATTATGATTATCCCCTCAGTGGGATACAATTATTGTATCTATGGGAATCAGCGCTCCCAGGGGGAAAATGTGAGGGCCCGAGCTGAGAGTTAGGAAGGCCTTCTTTTTGTTGAAATAAAATGTTTTTATGTTCAGGACCACCTTTTTTCGGTTCACTACTGTCCTGTTCTTCAGCACCTACTACTTTCTTTTCAACTTTTATCTTGTTTCATGAACTTCTTTTTCAACTTCCTGTTTCTATGCCTCTTCTGCATAGATTCTGTGTTCCTTTAACTCCATACTAAATGGTGCCTTCCTTCTTCCTCTTTCTGGATCGCATTTATTGCGGATGTGGAAGCTTAAACTAACTAACAATCCATAATCTATAATTATAATTATTAAGGAATACGCGTAAAACGTTGACTAACTGTTCACTATAGCGTTATTCATAAAGTCACACTCTGAAAAAATAAGATGAATGATGGCACGCAATTTACGAAGCAAAACGACAAGCGCGAAAATACGAGTACTCAGCTTGTAGATGAAGTCCAGCGATGACAGATGCACTAGAGTCTCCATTAACGGTTAATGAGTAATTAAAAGTAATTGTAGTTTTCACAGTTACGGAAATGTTTCGTGTAACGGGAGAACTCAAGGCTCAAGATGCCGACTGACTCTAAAATCCTTCCAGTCAAATATTAGCCGAGACCCTTAACTGACGAAGTTTCGTCCTAGAAAGCTAGAAAGAGTATCATCTACCTCAACTAAGCCTTTACATATCGACGCTTGAATACCTTTCAATCAAGGAGGCAATATCGTGGCTGGTGATCGATACTTAAAGAAGGAGCGTTGATACAAAATTGAAGGATCTTATTCACGTCGTAATTCTGATCGATCTACTACATGATCAGTTATTTATTGCATCCATATTTACTCACTGATTTAATGAGACATCATCGTCATCGTGTGTCCTATTTAAGCCTCATTTTGTAGAATTAATAGCGTACAACATGTACTTGTCTTTCTCAATGAGACATTCCTCGCTCTCTCAAAGAGGCTGAGCTTAGTTTATTGTTTACAGCAGACAAGAACAGCTTGTGCATAGTTTGTGAATATGCCAGCGTATCGGTCTAGTACTTTGACTTCATTAACGTGCGTTTATGATGTCAGAGCATGTGTTGTTCATCGACATTCTTTTACTCGCTCTGTGACACTTTTCGTCAGCACATAGACCGTGGATTCTACGAGCAACATATAATACACATATTACATGATAACTCGCCACATGCTTGTGGCGTACAACACATCTCCCGAGTACCACCACTCCAAGACCCGCCGCTGCCGGAGACGTCTCTCATCTCGGGCATAGTACGAAAGTCCGAGGCGATGCGACACCTGGCCTCAATGGGAGAATTTGGGAGAAAATTGCGCAAGTGTAATCCTTATTATTTTTATCTCAGAAAGAAAGATGTACAGTTATACACGGTAACTGCATTAAATTTTTGTGTAGGATAATGAAAAAGAATTGATTTGAACCAATGTTTGGCCATTTAGCATTTTAAATCTGGTAGAAGTAGTGAACGAGGATACTTTTTCTTCAATTTTTGTCGCAGATTTACTAATTTGATTTTAGTCCATTTTTGGTAGCATTGCCTGATAGACTTTCGATTCATTCTTGAAATATTTTGCTCTCCTTTTTGACGTCATGTTTTGTGAGAAGGGAAGCTGAATTGTGTTATTAATCGCGATAAACTGCGTGGTAAAAATTTTCTTGGATCCACTCGAGGTGGCACAGGAATCCTTGTTCTCGCAACACTTTTGAGTGGCTACTCAACTGCTCTTTCTTGAGAAGGAAACATTCCACAGCCTTCTCAGAGTTAGCGTGAGTTAAAATGTCAACGACTAATAACGAAAATACAGTGGAAAATTTAGAACGGAAAATTGTTCATAAGTTACGCAGAAAAAAATCAAAAAGTTCTACAAAAAGTCTTCACAAGTAACCGCGACTTCTAACTTTATAATATTAGTAAATACAAGATTGAAATATTTGTTGAGATTAGTGGTATTTTCAGACTTCTCGCGTCTGTTTCGTGGCACAGAAAGAACGCGTAGAAGGTTAGAGAGCCGAGATATACGGATGCTTTGAAATCCACAATGGCGATAATAATTTCTTGCATTTTCATCGCAGTTCTTTTGGAACTCATTCATGGGATGATACGCTAGCCAGTCGTATCTGCATTTTCCTAGCGTTATTTTAGATTGTAGATCGTTTGTAGTTATGTGGAATCATAACTGTAAGCACGATAACGAAACATAGGGGGAGGCTGGAGGTGGGGAAATTGCAGCATGCGGATCGCCGGCTCTCGACCACACTGTGAGCTCGCCGGACGGGCTGCAGCTGCAGGATGCGCTGACTCTGAAGAAAAAGAAATTAAAATGATGAAAATCTTGTGGCTTGTAATACTTTCAGGTAACAATAGCAGTAACTCGGCTGCTCAGACCTTCGTGGTGCTACAGGTGGTGTGTGTATTATGCATTAGCGTCAGATAGAGTAGAGGAACTGAAGCGCCCTCGAACCTGTAGCAATAGAAAGTTAGGTCTTAAGATTAAAACTAAAATTTGATGGAGGCAAGCTAAGTTTCACCAAAAAATCAACCCGAAATTGAGAATTACTTGAACTCACCATGGGTAAAAAATTACACTCACACTGCGAATAACAAGAATGGCTGCTTTTGATTTAAAAAAGATCCCTCTATACTGTGTATATTGTCGTAAACTTGAACTCCGTTATGTCGAGCTGATCTGTTTCAACAACGTCACTCCTTTACGTAAAAGTGAATTGAAATTTCAAATGCCTGTAGCACCCAGCACGGTATCCCTTTCTTGTGATGGCGTTGAGGATATTGTGCCATTCAATTTCGATAGATCATAGTATTTCCTTCGATTTTGATAGTCCAATTTCGCTGCCGTGCCTCGAAAACGGTGCAAAACGTGTGCGGGCTCACTTTAGATTGGTCCTTCGAATTGCAATTTTGCTTTGAAGCCAATTTTTTGCTTGCTTTACATGTTGCATTTTTTATTTGCTTTTCACAGAATGAAATTGTGCAATCTGTCAAACATTGTCGTTATTTACCCCCCCCCCCCTCAGGGGGATACAACTATTGTATCTATGGGAATTAGCGCTCCCAGGGGGACAATGTGAAGGCCCGAGCTAAAGGTTAGGTAGGCTTTCTTTTTGTTAAAATTACATAATTTTTTGTTTGTTACGGACCAACTTTTTTTCGGTTCACTGCTGTCCTGTTTTTTCAACACCTACTACTTTCTTCTTCAACTTTGAACTTGTTTCATAAACTTCTTTCTCATCTTACTGTTTCTATGCCCTTTCTGCATAGATTCCACGTTCCCTTAACTCCATACTAAATGGTGCCTTCTTCCTTCCTTTTTTTGGATCTCATTTGTTGAGGATAGGGAGGCTTAAACTAACTAATAATCTAATCTAATCTTTCGTTATTTACCCCAAACGGTCATACCTGCTACTGTGTCTATTTTCCTTCCCCTTCGCTGTTCCTATATCTTTCCTTAGAAAGTTTAAATTCTTTGGGCCGTTAAGAAAGACTTCAAGTGCCGTGGCAAAGTTTCCACTCGTAAACACTAAGAAATGACTTTCCGGAATGATATCTCATTAAGTATGTACAGGTAGGAGATAAACAAAGTTCATATGGTTTTTACTGGGCTCTGTTCCTGATATGCTCGAATTGCTGCTCCAAGTGAATGCCTTAACCCTAAGTCACTATTAATCCTCACTCCGGAGTTACTCTCTTCTGCTGTTTCCTTTAGCTGCTCCTAATGCGTAATTAGTGAAATGATGTATAACGAGACGAGAACAGATTTTCTTAACCGAAGAATCTATAAACTATGAATATAAGCTTAGAATATCGATAATGTTGAGTGGTGAGATGTGATGTTCACAACGTTTTACAAATGAATTTCAAGTTAATTTCGTTCAAGAATATTGAAGCAGGTCCAAGTGATGAAGAATAAAAGAGTAGTTTTGGGATAGTGTGTCCAGAACAGCTGCTATAGACACACTGCTTAAAGGCCACCGTTCTCCTATATGAATCTTCAATCAAAAAAATAATCAAAACAGATTTATTAATATAATACAGGGTGAACAAACATGAGTGACGATTTTGAATCGTACAAAATCTGGTGAACTAAACAAAAAACTAACATCACCAACGGTTTTTCCAGCTCTCCACATAGGGAGGTTTTATTATTCCGTAGATATGATACCGGATGTTTGGAATATGTTGCTGTTTTTGTGTCATTTTTAAAGTCGAGTCGTATTAAATGACACAAACACAGCAACATATTCCATGCACCAGGTATTACATCTACGGAATAATAAAACCTCCCTGTGTGTAAAGCTGAAAAAATGTTGGTGATGTTAGTTTTTTGTTTAGTTCACCTGATTCTGTACTATTCAAAATTGTCCCTCATGTTTGATCACCCAGAACCAATTCAGGCAACTCCGTTCTTTCTTGAAATAGTTTAGACCTCACTGTCTGAATAAAAAGTTCGGCTTTAGTCAAGGTTTTTGAGTGTTCGAAAATTTTGCCGCACACCAGTGTTTTCACTCCTATGGTCATACTAAGTATTTTCTGGTAACTATAAATCAATTTATGGTTGCAGGTAGATTTATGGTTGAAGCAATCATAAATCAAAATTTGGTTTTCAATGCACATCCCCAGCCATTTTCTGCTAACTTTTCAGAAGTGTTGCTCAACCTTAGTCTCGAACTAAGCTATTTCACTAAGAGGATGAGTTGATCGACAGTCATATTAATTATATAGAACCACAGCTTTTTAACTTTAATTTTAAAAAGCTCAAGTTCAATTTAAAAAAGCTCAAGTTCAAATAAAAAAAGCTCAAGTTTAATTTTAAAAAGCTCAAGTTCAATTTAAAAACGCTCAAGTTTAACTTAAAAAAAAGGCAAGTTTAATTTTAAAAAGGTCAAGTATACTTTAAAAAAATCAAGTTCAATTTTGAAAAGCTTATGTTGCTAAAATTGCATACCTATGTAATAATAATATAATTAAATCTTAATTATCTCTCACGTTGTTTTTACTTTTACTCCCGTTTGACCTGAATGCTCTGTTTCTTACAGATCAAATGTTGATTACATGGGTGGGATTTTAACGAAACCCTCAGACCAAAATGAAACCGTTTTGCAATTGAAATCTTTTACTTTCGAAGGCATACCATAACGACCTATGTAAATCTGAGGTTAGTTCAAGAGCATTACATCTCTCCCTATACTCGCTGTAGCCTTTCAGATTTGTTTGCTTTTTTGCTTAGCTCGTACGTATTCTAAAAAATTTATCACTTTGCTTGAATCGCAATGCTAATAGAAATTTAAAAGCGAAGAAAATGCTAATATAAGTAGTCATATTTACTCAAATTGAGATAAAACAAAATCGAAAACGCAAATCAGTGGGATTTCATTGTACTGTAAGCAGATTCAGCTGCTGAGTTACATACAGCAGGTGTGAGCCAAGTTAACTTTTGAATTTGGGATTGCTGTTTTGTTCCCGTACAGTAAAAATTCGCTCACATAACATACATGCAAAACTACTTTGCTCTCACAGATAGTTTTGAGTATTGAAATTAAAAAGAAAATAGAATTTATAAATGAAGTTTGGAGTGATTTTCTTAATTGAGATTTCTGAGCAAGGAAACACCAAGGAAGTATTTTATTCAGTATCACTTGGGTAGAACCATAAAATTAGAATAATACATATTTCTCCATACCTACACATTCTAATTTTGAACACAGATTGTATTGCCCACGATGATTTTTTAAAATAAGTTCATTTTTATTAGCATTAACACACCCTTAGGGGGATCTAGTGTCCGTAGCGCCATAAAATTTTAGGACCGAATAGTCCACCACGTAAGGATCCTTTTTCAACAAAAACATAAAAAAACTCATCGGACCGACAGAGGCCTGGGATGACCCCCATAAAGGAAACGCGGAATCTACGCAGAAAGGGCATAGAAACAGAAAGTTGTGAAAGAAGATTATG